>ML347346.1:0-124646 GCA_005239505.1 Nicotiana paniculata
AACTCGGACCTCACCGAAATAGGCACCCAGGCGTTATGGGTCTAACGCCTGGGTAATGCCAGGCCACACCAGGTGTTATGGGTCTAACGCCTGGGTAACGCCAGGCCACCCCAGGCGTTTTGGCTGTAACGCCTGGGTAACGCCAGGCTTGTCCCGGATCACTCCTTTTCGACTCTTGCACGTATTTTCCGACGTTTATGCTCTCATTTAGCTCGGCTTCCATTTTCAACTCACCTGCACATTAAATAAACTCCATTAGGCACACATGACNCAGCATTGAGATGGCACTATTTGAGGCTTTGAATGGTCGGCGATGTCGTTCTCCTATCGGGTGGTTTGAGCCTGGCGAGGCTAAGTTATATGACACCGGCCTGGTGAGGGATGCTTTGGAGAAAGTGAAGTTGATTCAGGAGAGGCTCCGCACAGCACAGTCCAGACAGAAGAGTTACGCGGATTAGAGGGCGCGTGATGTATCATTTATGGAGGGAGATAGGGTCTTATTTAAAGTCTCACCTACGAAGGGTATTATGAGGTTTGGGAAGAAGGGAAAGCTGAGCCCGAGGTTTATAGGTCCCTTCGAGGTGTTGAGGCGAGTTGGGGAGGTTGCTTATGAGCTGGCCTTGCCTCCCAGTTTTTCAGGAGTTCATCCAGTTTTTCATGTATCCATGCTCCAGAGGTACCACGCCGACATCTCTCACGTGGTTGATTTCAGCACTATTCAGTTGGATGAGAGGTTGGGCTACGAGGAGGAGCCAGTTGCTATTATTGATAGATAGGACCGCCAGTTGAGGTCCAAGAGAGTTTCTATGTCCAGTGGAAGGGCCAACCAGTTGAAGAGGCGACCTAGGAGTCCGAGGAGGACATGCAGAGCAAATATCCACACTTATTCAGCACTTCAGGTATGATTCTGGACCCGTTCGAGGACGAACGTTTGTTTAAGAGGTGGAGAATGTAACGACCCNTCAGCACTTCAGGTATGATTCTGGACCCGTTCGAGGACGAACGTTTGTTTAAGAGGTGGAGAATGTAATGACCCGACTGGTCGTTTTGCGTTATCGGACCCCGCTCCCCTAAATAAAACTTCCCATAGCGGCTTATTGTTATTTATGACTTGCGGGACCGGGTGGTCTGGGAGGAGATGTAGATCACCACTTGGATGGTTCGAAATCGGTGAAACAGAACTATATGGGCCAGATTTGATTCACCAAGCCATTGAGAAGGTGAAACTGATACAAGAGTGGCTAAGGACGGCACAAAGCAGGTAAAAGTCTTATTCTAATGTCCGACGTCGTGATTTGGAGTTTGAGGTTGGTGATTGGGTTTTCCTGAGGATCTCGCCGATGAAGGGTGTTATGCGTTTTGGGAAGAAAGGTAAGCTGAGTCCACGGTATATCGGTCCGTACAAAATTCTTCGATGAATTGGACAGGTTGCTTATGAGTTAGAATTGCTATCCGAATTAGAATTTGTCCACCCGGTATTCCATGTATCTATGTTGAGGAAATGTATTGGAGACCCTTCTCGAGTCATGCCTATCAAATATGTACAAGTTACAGAGGATATATCATATGAAGAAGTGCCAGTAGCTATATTAGATCGACAAGTCTGCAAGCTAAGAACAAAGGATGTAGCTTCCGTCAAAGTATTGTGGAGGAACAAGAACATGGAAGAAATTACTTGGGAAGCAGAAGAGAAGATGAAGTCTAAATACCCTTACTTGTTCCAGATTCAAGATAACAAGGATGCCGAGGGGACGCAGGACGCATTAGAAGGTGAAACAACTCTATGAGGTAAGAAATAGCTTGAGAGTACTCTTCCTTAATATACAATGGTGATATGCAGATAGTGTACATATCCATAATGCTTTGCATAGCCTTACAAGGCAATACGTTGGGTTTAACTGCTTGTAAGTTTGTCTAGTATCATTTTATAGCGGAAAACTGGGCCGGAGATTTCCGTTGGAATCCACGATGAGTTAGGCTCCCCCTAAACACTTACATTCGAGGATGAATCCTCCTAAGGGGGGAGGGTGTTACAACCCATATTCACGTATTGTCTCATGCCATAAGTTAATCGACATAAACATAAGAAAAGATTATCTTTGAGATGATAAGAAGTTAATCCTATTTATCTTAAATAATACAAGAGTGTATAAGAGTGATTAACAATTATTAGAAGTTAAACGAATCAAGGATGTTGTAACTCGTATTTTTGGGTAAACCTAGGGGTGCTTGATATTCTCAAGAGGCCGCGTTTCAAGCTATTTGAATCATATAATATCCGTATCATAGTCTTGAAGTCAAACAATTTATGAAACAAAAGTCGACAAGAGTTGTCGCAACTTAGGTTCATAGTTTTACTTAAACTTTAGGTCAAATGTTATTAAGATTTTCTCTCAATCTACTTGGAATTACAATGTGATCTACCCACAAAATTGAATATCTATGAGTACTAGTTTCCAACACATTAAACCGCTTATCAATACGACATTGGAGTAGAGAGATATAGACATTTTCGCGAGACCGCACAAGCTGCTAGGTGACAAGTAGGTGGGTCACCTACTTGGTTAAATGATAGCCCAAAAAGAGGCAATTTCGGGTCATCAAAAGAGCCCATTAAAAGTCTTATCTCCTGAAATATATCTCTCATTATATTTCACAAATAACCAGACCTAAACCCCTGCAAACTTCCTCCCAAAATTATCCACAGACCCTAATTGATTTTCCCTCTCTTTCATGTTCAAATTGGGGGTAAACCCTGGAGTTTGAAGAACCCAGATAAGGCCTGAGTTATCCAGAAAGTAAGGTGATTTTACTGCTCTCTTTCATCCATTTTTTTTGTTTTGTATATTCATGGTAATTCGTTTTATACTTGTAAGAACTCACCGGACGGTGATCGGAAGCCGTGAGTTCGAGTTATTCACTTGTAGCGGGCTGTTTTGCGGACTGTTTTGCGTTGCTGTTGGGCTGCGTGTTTTACTACTGTATTTTGGAGTTTTGGAGTAGAAAGGGTGTGGATAAACACCATATATATGTAGGGTTTTGGGCTGGTCATTCGTCGTAACATTTCTGGGTCGTTTGACATGACTACGGTGGTCCTCTTATGTATGAAGTTATTAGGTTGTGTGTGGACTGTTTTGGGAGGCTCAATTTGATTATTATTGATGTTGTTTGGGCTTTTTGGTGATTTTTTTGACTTGTGTGAAGTCAAATATATAGGGGAGGTGTTGCCCGTTTCATCGTAAAATAGGTTCCGGTCGATACACAATAGTTATGACGCTTAAATGATAACGATAGTGTTGTTTATCTTATTGTAGACTAAGGAGTCGTGACAATTGCATAGCTTGAGATTGGGGCAGTATATACAAGGTATGTGAGGCTATCCCTTTCCTTCTTTTGCACGACTCTGATTATACATAATGCAATGAACGAGCTTCCAAAGATACTCTACTGTTAGACGCTAGCAGTACTTACATTGTTTCCTTTCTTATGGAACAATTGATGTTGAGGTTGCTTCTCTTATTCTTATGTTATCAATGTTGTTGGTACTTCCTGATTCTTATAATATTCTTGATGAAGAGTTAATCCTAAGAATGTGTACGGAGAATATTGACCTTACATCACTCTGAAATGGTCAGAACATGATTCCAATGTGTCCTACATACATTATATATATGTATCTATTTTACTCTACCGAGCTGCACTATAGTCGGCCGGGTATGGAACCTATTGTACAACCACTGATCAGTTGGGTTTACCGAGACCTCTTTGAGGCCGGGTATGATATGATGATGATGATGCCCACAGAGGCGGATGTTGATACGATGATGATGATGCCCATAGAGGCGGATGTTTTTAAAAGATTATGTATATATATGTATCATGCATTTCATGTTACTGTCTCTTAGAAGCACTCAGATGTTACAGGTTGTATCTTCTCTACCTCTCTTTACATTATTGTTCATATTTATATTGACCTGCCTTACATACTCAGTACATTATTCGTACTGACGTCCTTTTTATTTGTGGACGTTGCATGTCATGTTGCAGGTCCTGATAGACAGGTAGACGCAGTTCCCCCACCACAGTAGGATTTCCAGTTTAGCGGTTATAGGCAAGATCCCTTCTCCGGACTTGTCGTGATCTTGGTATGAATTTTTGTTATAGATATTATGGGTATGTCGTGGCCCTGTTCCAACTATGTTGCATTACTTATGCTCCTTTAGAGGCTCATAGACATGTGTCGGCTTATATATAGTTTGGTATGCCTTGTCGGATGATTTTTGTTGTATAGTCTTTCATGGAAGCGTGGTAGCTCCTAACTTATATGTAGTTTCTTGGCAGTCTAGTTATCCCATGTTATCCATGTTCATTCCATTATCTATCATTATTTGGTGTTCATAATCCATATCTACCACTTATATTGATCTCGTCGGGCCTTAAAGATAATAAGAAGATTAGATAAAATGTACGTTGGTGCTCGGCAAGTATGGGCTGGGTACTAGTCCTGATCCTCCAGTTTGGGTCTTGATATCTGGAGACTCATGTAGATCTTTTTCTTCTTGATATGGTTGACTTCGATGTTATTTTTAGGATGGATTGGTTATCTCCCTACCATGCTATTCTGGATTGTCATGCCAAGATAGTGGCCTTGGCCTTGCTAGGAGTACCTCGTTTAGAATGGAGTGGGCCTCCTAGTCATTCTTCCGGTAGAGTTATTTCATATATGAAGGCTCGGCGTATGGTCGAGAAGGGTTGCTTGTCTTATTTGGCCTATGTTCGTGATTATAGTGTTGAGGTTCCTTCTATGGAGTTTGTGCCCATGGTTCGTGAGTTTCCAGAGGTGTTCCCTGCTGACCTGCCGGGTATGCCACCCGACAGGGATATTGAATTTTGCATTGAGTTGGCTCCGGGCACTCAGCCCATTTCTACTCTGCCGTATCGTATGGCCCCGCCAGAGTTGAAGGAGTTGAAGGATCAGTTGCAGGATTTGTTGGATAAAGGCTTTATTAGGCCTAGTGTTTCTCCATGGGTGCCTCAGTGTTGTTCGTTAAGAAGAAAGATGGTTCAATGAGGATGTGTATTGACTACCAGCAGTTGAACAAGGTTACTATTAAGAATAAGTATCCTTTGCCGAGGATTGATGATTTATTCGACCAGCTTCAGGGTGCTACAATGTTTTCCAAGATTGAGTTGAGATCTGGTTACCATCAGCTGAGGATTAGGGTGTCTGATGTCCCTAAGACAGCCTTTCGCACCCGGTATGGGCATTATGAGTTCTTGGTGATGTCTTTTGGGTTGACAAATGCCCTTGCTGCTTTTATGGAGTTGATGAACCGGGTGTTCAGGCCCTATTTGGACTCATTTGTGATTGTTTTCATTGATGATATTTTGATTTACTCCCGTAGTCGAGAGGAGCATGAGCAGCACCTTCGGGTCGTCCTCCAGACTCTGAAGGATAGTCAGTTGTATGCCAAATTTTCCAAGTGTGAGTTCTGGTTGAGTTCGGTTGCATTTCTAGGCCATGTGGTATCATCAGAGGGTATTCAGGTGGATCCCAAGAAGATTTCAGCAGTCAGAGATTAGCCTAGGCCCACTTCAGCTACAGAGATTCGGAGTTTCTTGGTCTTAGCAGGCTATTATTGCCGGTTTGTAGAGGGTTTTTCATTTATTGCAGCCCCGATGACCAGGTTGACCCAGAAGGGTGCCCCGTTCAGGTGGTCCGATGAGTGTGAGGCGAGCTTTCAGAAGCTCAAGACAGACTTGACCACGGCTATGGTGTTAGTCTTGCCCACATGTTCAGGGCCATATACCGTGTATTGTGATGCTTCACGGGTGGGACTTGATGCAGTGTTGATGCAGGATGGCAAGGTTATAGCCTATGCTTCTCGTCAGTTGAAGGTTCATGAAAAGAACTATCCAGTCCACGATTTGGAGTTAGCAGCTATTGTTCATGCGTGGAAGATTTGGAGGCATTATCTGTATGGGGTGCCATGTGAGGTCTTCACTGATCATAAGAGTTTGCAATACTTTTTCAAGTAGAAGGAGTTGAATATGAGGCAGAGTATATGGTTAGAGATTTTGAAGGACTATGACATTACCATCTTATATCATCCAAGGAAGGCCAATGTGGTGGCCGATGCTTTGAGTTGGAAGTCCGCCAGTATGGGTAGTCTTGCTTATTTATTAGTCGGAGAGCGACCGCTTGCTTTGGATGTTCAGGCTTTGGCAATCGGTTCATGAGATTGGAGGTTTCTGAGACTCGTAGTGTTTTGGCCCATACTGTGGCCCGTTCTTCATTTTATGATCGTACTCGGGCCAGGCAGTATGATGATCGTCATTTATGTGTTCTTAGAGATACGGTCCAGCACAGAGGTTCCAAGCAGGTCACAGTTGATGATGAGGGAATTTTGAGGATGCAGGGTCGTATTTGTGTGCCTGATGTTGATGGTATCCGTAAGTTGATCTTGCAGGAGGCCCATAGTTCCCCGTATTCCATTCATCCGGGTGCCGCAAAGATGTACCAGGACTTGGGGCAGCATTATTGGTGGCGGAGGATGAAGAAGGATATTGTAGAATATGTAGCTCGGTGCTTGAACTGTCATCAGGTGAAGTACGAGCACCAGAGACCCGGTGGTTTGATGCAGCAGATTGAGCTTCCCGAGTAGAAGTGGGAGCGTATCACCATGGACTTCATAGTTGGACTCCCACGGACTCAGAGGATCTTTGATGCGGTGTGGGTCATTGTGGATAGGCTGACCAAGTCAGCACACTTCATTCATGTATCAGTTTTGTATTCTTCAGAGAAGTTGGCAAAAATCTACGTCAGGGAGATTGTTCGCCTGCATGGTGTGCCTGTGTCCATTATTTCTAATCTAGGTACTCAGTTTACCTCCCATTTCTGGAGAGTATTTCAGCGTGAGTTGGGCACACGGGTTGAGATGAGCATAGCATTTCATCCTCAGACGGACGGACATTCCGAGCGTACTATTCAGATTTTGGACGATATGTTGCAAGCATGTGTCATTGATTTTTGAGGTTCATGGGACCAGTTCTTGCCTTTAGCTGAGTTTTCCTACAACAACAGCTATCAGTCGAGCATTTAGATGGCTCCGATGAGGCATTGTATGGTAGGCGGTGTCGGTCGCCAGTTGGGTTGTTTGAGCCGGGAGAGGCTAGATTGTTGGGTTTAGAGTTAGTCCAGGATGCCTTGGATAAAGTGAAGATTATTCAGGATAGACTTCGTACAGCTCAGTCCAGGCAGAAGAGTTATGCGGATCGCAGAGTTCGTGATTTGTCATTTATGATTGGATACCGGGTATTTCTTCGAGTGTCGCCCATGAAGGGCGTGATGAGGTTTGGAAGGAAGGGAAAGTTGAGCCCTATGTACATTGGTCCATTTGAGATTCTGGACAAGGTGGGAGAGGTGGCCTACAGACTTGCTTTGCCACCTAGTTTATCAGTCGTACACCCGGTATTTCATGTATCTATGCTTCGAAGGTATATTTCCGATCCCTCTCATGTACTTGACTTCAGCGGTGTCTAGTTGGACAAGGATTTGACTTATGAGGAGGAGCCGGTAGCCATATTAGCTCGGCAAGTTCGTCAGTTGAGATCAAAGAGTTATCCTTCGGTTCGTGTTCAGTGGAGAGGTCAGCCTGTTGAGGCAGCTGCCTGGGAGTCCGAGTCTGATATGCGGAGCCGATATCCCCATATTTTTCCCGATTCAGGTACTTTTCTATGTTCGTTCGAGGACGAACGCTTGTTTTATAGGTGGAGATTGTGATGACCTAAAAGGTTATCCCGTGTAATTTTAGCTAAATTTGTGTTCTAAGGCCATGAAAACCTCCTTAGATCTCACCTCGATTTGCGTGCACAGCCCGGGCGTATAGCCGGGAAGCCGTTATGTCCGTTATGTGAAAAACTAAAAAAATGATATTTTTATGTTGAAATTTGAATAAAGTTGACTTTGATCATCATTTTTGGTAAACGGACCCATATCCGTGATTTGACGGTCCCGTAGGTTCTGTAGGAAAATATGGGACTTGGGCGTATACCCGGAATCGAATTCCGAGGTTCCAGCTCCGAGAAATGAATTTTTGAAGAAAATTATTTTCTGGAAAATATAAAGGTTTTTGAAAATGAGATTTGATGTGCAACCTGTGATACCGGGCCCGTATTATGGTCCCGGAGCCCGGAACATGTTCAATATGTTTTATACTTGTTATCCGTGAAATTTGGTAAGAAACGGACTTAGTTTGACGTGATTCAGATCGAAAATAGGAAATTTAGAAGTTTTGGAAGTTTAAAAGAATTTCATTGATTTTGAGGTTTAATTTGATGTTTATGATGTTATTTTGGTGTTTTAATTACTTGAATAAGTATGTAGGATGTTTTTGAGGTTGTGTGCATATTTGGTTTTGAGCCCCGAGGGCTCGGGTGAGTTTCGGGTAGGTCTCGGAGTGCAAAACATAGAAAAAAATTTGGTGTTTTGGCAATTTTCTGGTGTCTGATGTGTTACACTATGCGATTGCATAGGTGTAGTTGCGATCACATAGCAGTGTGTGGGGGGTTGAGACTGTTGCACTATGCGATTGCATAGGCATAACTGCGATCGCATAGGAGGTTAGGAAGCTGAGGGGAGGGGAGGGGGGGCTGGTCAGTTGTCTTGTACGATCGCGTTTGTCCTTCTGCGATCGCAAAGCTTAGGGGACCTTCTACTGTGCGATCGCATTTCTCCTTTCGCGATCGCACAGGTATAAAACGCCCAGTCATTTTAAAGCCCTAAAACAGAATACTTACACGGGATTTAACCCATTTTTCTCAAACTTCTTCTTCCCCAACCCTCTTAGGCGATTTTGGAGCACCTTTTCCACCATAGCTTCATAGGTAAGTGATCCTAACTTCGCTTTCTTCCATTTTAATCAACCTTTATTAGATTCTAGGCATAAAATCGTGGAATTTAAGGGTAGAAATTGGGGTTTTGGGTAGAGTTAGGACTTTTGAATTTTTTGGACTTTGACCTCGTTTTGAGGTCGGATTTCAAAACAAATTGTATATTCAGGCTCGTGGGGGAATGGGTGAACGGGTTTTGGTACGAACCTCGTGTTTGGACCAAGCGGGCCCGGGATCGAATTTTGAAATTTTTGGAAGAATGTTGGGAAATCTATAATTAGGCATTGAAATTGAATTGTTGAGTAATTATTGATATTATTGAGTCGATTATGTCTAGATACGATTGTTTCAGAGCCGGACTCGAGAGGAAAAGCGGTGCTAGAGGCTTGATTTGCATTCTTGGAGCCGATGTAAGTGTTGCTTGAGGGTATAGGTATTGATTCTTGTTTGCTATGTGATATTCATGTCCAACGTATAGGTGAAGTGACGAGTACCTATGTGTTATGGTCAAGCATGCCCGTGAGTAGAATTTCGTGATATATGTGATTTCTGTTGATATTCTCCGTGTTATGAAATAATTGTCACTTTGGAAGTTATGTGCCTGAGGGTAATTCATGGTGTAGAATGTTATTGATTATTCGTTCGGTTGAGGATTACTTGTTCAGTTGTACTTCTGAGTGAGATTGGTTATAGTTGTGTTCCTTTCCGGGACGGTAGAATTATTGTTGGACATTTCTGTGCAATTAAGTATTGTTATTGTTGAATTTTCCTATCAAATTGTTGCTTTTATTTATGTTATGCACGAGGGGACATTCCGTGCCGAGTGTTTATTTATTTAATGCACGAGGGGACATTCTGTGCCGAGTGATTGTGAGGTTATGCACGAGGGGACATTCCGTGCCGAGTGTTTATTTATTTAATGCACGAGGGGACATTCTGTGCCGAGTGATTGTGAGGTTATGCACGAGGGGACATTCCGTGCCGAGTGTTTATTTATTTAATGCACGAGGGGACATTCCGTGCCGAGTGATTGTCAGGTTATGCACGAGGGGACCTTCCGTGCCGAGTGTTTTTTTTATTATTGCATGAGGGGACATTCCGTGCCGAGTGTTTATTTATTTATTGCACGAGGGGACATTCCGTGCCGAGTGATTGTGAGGTTATGCACGAGGGGACATTCCGTGCCGAGTGTTTATTTATTTATTGCACGAGGGGACATTCCGTGCCGAGTGATTTATTTATTATATACTATGGGACATTCTATGCCGAGTGTTTTGTGAGGTTATAGCACGAGGGGACATTTCGTGCCCTTTTCTTTTTATTTATTGTTCAGAGTTGTTAATTCCTGCAGTTATTTACACATTTCGGTTGTTACCTTGTTCTGTTATTACAGTGAGTTGTTGCCCTTTTTCCCCAGCACGTTAACCCCGTTTTTGGTGCTTTACTGTTTATTTCTTGTCATTACTGCCTTATTACATTGTTGAATTGCACAGGTATACGTTATTTGTCATGTCCTAGCCTCGTCACTACTTCGCCGATGTTAGGCTCGGCACTTACTCAGTACTGCACTTATTTATGTTGTGCATATTACGGAGCCGGACACAGTGGACATTGAGCGAGGGAGTATCCTTCAGTCCACGGCGACACCGAGGTAGTCCTGCAGGCGTCCGCAGGCCTTGGCGTCACCATCTATTTCTTTCATTCTGTCTTGTCTTGTATTTCTGGACAACTACACTTGTTTATTTCAGACTCGTGTTTTTAGTAAATCTTAGAATGTCCGTGAAATTGTGGCACCAGTTTTGGGGATATGTTTAAGGAAATTTCGTAAGATTTACTATTTAAGTTGTTGAATTTCTTATCTTCTGCATTCTTATTTCTATTTGTTCTTGTATTTCACTTTTAAATGCTAAATAACAAAGAAATAAATCAGAATAACCAGTAACATTTTCTTGTCTAGCGGGTTCAACGTCAGACGCCATCACGGCCTGAAGGTGGGATTTCGGGTCGTGACATCTAATAACCAGGATCACCTGCATGTAATATAGACAACACATAATCACAGATTTTAATCAAACATAAAATCGATACTTATCTCTTGAAGCGTGACCGCAATTGCGAAAAGAGCCTTCAAGTAAGAGCGAAAACCGTCCACGAGATGATCCTCCAGCTCCACAGTTTTCTGTTGAGTAACCCGAATAATGCTCGGAATTAGCGAAATTCGTGTGAGCGAATTTTTCCAAGGAAAACCTTGTAGTAAAATCATAGCCTCCTTATAGAATAAGACCTCTTTTATATATAGCCACAGGTTTTAGGGCTTGAACATTTTTCTAAACATGCAGGGTCTTTCTTTTCCACCAAGAAATATGATTCCATTTAATTCCTAATTATTGGATACAACTGGGACCATAATATTTAATTAATGAGGCTTCCTATTATGGACTAGATTCAAAATATCCGATTTAAAATTACCAAAATAAATTACGAATTATAAAACTTTGTTGATACTCTCCTTTTTGTTGAATTTTGCGATGAAGAAGTCCTATCCTATGTCAATTAGGGTTAGGGGTTCTTCTGGTTTCCATAGATTGGAGAGTTTGGTCTTGAGTAGGTGGTGTGGGCTTTTTTTCCGAAACAGTTTAATGATCAAAGAGTATTTTCATGGTTTGTATAGTCTAATTTTGTCCTCAATTGACAAGGGGTTGGTATGTTCCCCATATTTAACTCAAAGCCATGTGTGTGAGCACTGGATTGAAGCGGGTCATTGCTTGATGAGGTTGCTAAGTTTTTATCGAGTAAGACTTCTTTGAAATAATTTGTACTTGTTATGTCTTCCTCCGTAGCAGTGTTTGGAGCTATATGTGGTATATTAGGGGGTCCCGGTGGTTTTTCGATTGGGGGGGGGGGCGAGGGGGAGGGGGGGAGTCACTGGTTGGGAGTGAGGATGTGGCCATGCCTGGTTGGCTTGGGGGAAGGGGTAGTATCTAGTTGGAGAGAGGTTGGTCTTTCTCTCCCTCGTAAGACTTGCAATCACCTTATCTTGGTTCTAAACTTAAAAAAAGGGAGAAATCATGTGCACCACACCTTAATTGTTTGACCTAATCTCCCAGAAGAAAACCATTTTTCAAGACAAAATTTGTCTTCAGCCGCCAAAGCCTCTTAAAACTTTATAGGCTCTTTTTGGTTATTTACCAATCAACAATAAAAAACACATGAAGCTTTAAAATCGTTTCTGTAAGACAATCGTCAGCAATTTTCCAAAAGCTTCAAACTCAATTTTCTTTTAAGCCCAATCACAAAACTACAGAAATTGAGCAAAGAATATGTTTGAGATTCTTCTCCTCGGCGGAAACGATGATAATTACATTTAATCACTATTTACTATTTTCTTAGAAAAAATTGGTTTATACTCATCATCGATGTAAGACTATAAATAACAATGTATATAATCCCACTTATAAACACCATTAAGGTTATCTATCTAGATGCAAGTAGGCTCTGATACGATTTGATGGAAAACAAGTATAAACATTGGAAGCTAATAACCAGGATCACCTGCATGTAATATAGACAACGCATAATCACAGATTTTAATCAAACATAAAATCGATACTTATCTCTTGAAGCGTGACCGCGATCGTGAAAAGAGCCTTCAAGTAAGAGCGAAAATCGTTCACGAGATCATCCTCCAGTTCCACAGTCTTCTGTTGAGTAACCTGAATAATGCTCGGAATTAGAGAAATTCGTGTGAGCGAATTTCTCCTAGGAAAATCTTGTAATAAAATCATAGCCTCTTTATAGAATCAGACCACTTTATATAGCTACAGGTTTTAGGGTTTAAATATTTTTCTAAACATGTCGGGTCTTTCTTTTCCACCAAGAAATATGATTCCATTTAATTCCTAATTATCGGGTACAACTGGGACTATAATATTTAATAAATGATGCTTCCTATTATGGACTTGATTTGAAATATCTGGATTAATACTATCAAAATAAATTACGAATTATTCCACTGAAAATTCATAACTGCACTTCTCAGTTTAATTTCGAAATTCTTTCATTAAATCTTATTTAGCTCCCTGTATTAAGATTGAGATACTAATTAAATAAATTAAATTACTGATAATTTAATTCATTGATTATTTTCTTTAGACTTGCGCTTAACTTATTTCATGTGATAGATACAAAATTCACATGCAGGGTTTACACATGAAAACTTATAAGCTTTCATAAAGGCGTATTATAAATCTCTATACCGAGAAATAGATTCCTTCAACTAACTATTACTTCGCCAATATATATCATCATTATCTAATTTACCAGGCATATTGATCCACAAAGGAATCTCGCCTTTTAATAAATAAAAATAATAAATAATATACAAAACTAATAATAATTATATCAAGATCAGAGTATAAGTACGTTTAGTGGCTAGAGAAGTTCTTTTATTAAGTTAGTATAAAATACTTATTTCTACTTGGTCCATTCAATACATACAAAATATACTAGCACAAGAAGTCGGAATTAAACCATTCCCATAATCAAGATAAATTATATTTAATCTTTTGCTACCATCATTCCTGATGGTTTGTCCAATTCCATCATTAGATTGTGAACATAATCTTTATAATTATAATAATCGATGATTTAACTTTCTGTGTATAAGCTAAACTCTACATACTAAATCATTTACTATATAAGTAAATGACACAAATGAATATATGATCTATTTAAAATTTTATTAAATTTAAATAAATAATTATTTTATAATAAATATTATATTCAAACTAAAATTCATGATTAATAGTATATATAGCGACAGAGGATGCTTGCTCAGTGTTTATCATTGATGGTCAATCCTCCTAGCTTAACTTTATTGCTTTCATCGACTTGTTTGTTCAAATAAAGATAAGTTACTCAACATTCTAGAAAGTTACATTAGTCCTTATTCAACACCAAATACTCATTAATGAAACCTGTTAACTATTCATTTATGAATTTTTTCGTTTGGATGATTTTCTTTTGTTTTGTTATGTTAGCCAAAAACAATTAATTGTATGCAAAAAAAAAATGACTTAATGCAACTAATGCCTTATTGTGCTTGGCTCCTACATAAACAAAGAAATAGTCCTAACTAAGACGGATTTTTTTCATTTTCTAATATTTTCAATTCATTGGAACTCGTAACCTATTTTCAAAAGAGAGAGTTTGAACTTGAGATTAACACAACGAATATTTATCTTTGATCCTATTCGTAGTTGAATTTAATGAGGTAAAATGTTAGTACTTGAAATTTTGTGGTGAGAAGGTAGGAAGAAAATGAAAGGCCAATGAGTGAAGATATGTTTGGGCCAAACAAATAAAAAAGAGTAGCCTGGAAATCATCGTTGAACCTCAACCTCAACTCAACGATAAGAAAAATCCACTCAACGCCCATTTCCAACCTCATTCCTCCACGTCCATAATACACCCCTTTTTATATCCTTGTCAACACACATCTGACATCTCTTCACTCTGTCTTCACACTCTCTGCTTTTTGCCGTTAGACAGAACCGTCGAGTGTAGTGACGAGAGAAGAGTGTAATCAATGGCATCAGCTACAGCTTCCCACACTTTGTGCGGCATCCCCGCCACCTCATCCTCTACTACCAACAAGGCTATTGCCCCTTCATCTGCTCGCTTCCTCGCCAAAACTCCTCTCCGCCGCCTCGGCTTCGCTGGCGCCGCCGCTGATTCTCTCTTCACCAACCACGTGGCAACTAAGCTCCGATCCGTCAAGGGCTCCTCCAAGCCTGTTAGGGGCGTTGCTTCTATGGCCAAGAAGAGCGTTGGAGACCTCACCGCTGACGAGCTGAAGGGCAAGAAAGTCTTCGTGAGGGCCGATTTGAATGTCCCACTTGATGATAGCCAGAACATTACTGATGACACTAGGATTAGAGCTGCCGTCCCTACTATCAAGCACTTGATGGCCAATGGTGCTAAAGTTATTCTCTCCAGTCACCTGGTCTGTACCACTTTCTTCTCTTCATCTGTCCTTTTTTCTTGAATTTTAATTGCATATCTACGATCTTCCCCTTTTTTTTTGCCCCTTTCCCGGTGGATCTTTGTTGTTCCTTTTCTATTTATTTTTTAATCCCAGTAACAGAGTGGAACTGAAATTGAACTTATTTACTGGCTGACAATATCATAGGAAATTGCGTATCTATTTAGAATTATGAAATTCTGATAGCCTTTTAGAAGTCACTGTAACGTGACTTCAATGTTGTCCTCCTATTTGCTTTCTCTTCTTCCACATTTTGTTAAGGTATCGAGGATATGCCAAATCTTAGTTTATTTTGCTTATTGAAATTTCAGGGACGGCCAAAAGGAGTCACTCCTAAATACAGCTTGGCACCGCTAGTCCCTAGGCTATCCGAACTGCTTGGAATCCAGGTACATCCTGTTGCAATTTTAGTGCTATCCATTGTTTAAAAAGAAGATAGAAAAAAAGAATTAAAGCAAAAGAAATAGTTCATGTCGATCAAAAGGTGACTATCTACCTTATTTTGCTATTTGACTCTTGTATTCTTTACCAATAGGTTGTGAAGGCTGAGGACTGCATTGGTCCGGAAGTTGAGAAGTTGGTTACTTCACTTCCCGAGGGTGGTGTTCTTCTTCTCGAGAACGTGAGATTCTACAAGGAGGAAGAGAAGAACGAACCTGAGTTTGCAAAGAAACTTGCATCATTGGCAGATCTTTACGTGAATGATGCATTTGGTACAGCTCACAGAGCACATGCCTCTACTGAGGGAGTTACTAAATTTTTGAAGCCTTCTGTTGCAGGTTTCCTCTTACAAAAGGTTAGCTTACTTGATTGTCACTTCCTTACAGAGGCGGAGCTAGGATTTCAACTTTGTGGGTTCTGAATTTTAGAACAATGACTTCAAATGCTAATAAGTGGGTTCTAAATTTGATCTTTGTACATATTTAATGAACCTTTTTAACACGGTTTGAGCAAAAGCTACTGGGTTTGGCCGAATCCATACTTGGGCTTCTAGCTCCGCTCTTGCTTCCTTACATATTGTTTTCTTTGACAAACTGATGGACCATCATAAAACCATCTATGGAAAATTGCACTCTTTAGAAAATTTATTTGTCTTAATTGTTCTTTTATTTATTTCAGGAATTGGACTATTTAGTCGGAGCAGTTTCAAGTCCAAAGAGGCCATTTGCTGCTATTGTGGGTGGTTCAAAGGTTTCATCCAAGATTGGAGTGATCGAATCACTTTTAGAGAAATGTGATATATTGCTTTTGGGTGGAGGAATGATATTTACCTTCTACAAGGCTCAGGGTCTTTCAGTTGGTTCCTCCTTGGTTGAGGAAGACAAACTAGAACTCGCTACATCACTCCTGGAGAAGGCCAAGACAAAAGGAGTCAGTCTCTTGTTACCATCTGATGTTGTGATTGCAGATAAATTTGCTCCTGATGCAAACAGCAAGGTTTGCATTCTAAGCTTCTCTCATATAAACCTATCTGACCTTAGAGCCTTTTGCTCTTGAGATTCTTTAGACTTCCCATCTTGAATCTGTAATGTGATTGGCACTTGATATCAGAGTTTGTTACTTATGGATTGTGTTGAAAATATTATTTTCTTTTTGTTACTGCAGATTGTGCCGGCATCTGCTATCCCAGACGGTTGGATGGGGTTGGACATTGGACCAGACTCTGTTAAGACTTTCAACGATGCCTTGGATACCACAAAAACAGTGATCTGGAATGGACCTATGGGGGTGTTTGAATTTGACAAGTTTGCTGTTGGAACAGAGGTACCAATTACCATTCTTCTCTTCATATTTGTTTTACCGTATGCTGAGGTTAATAAAAGAAATAAAAAAGGGAATAAAGCTGGTTTTACATGGCTTTAAAAGTACAGGAAGAGGAATAAGCTGGTTGATATGTCACTTTGTGTGTTAATTTATTATTATATTTACTTATTGTTCTAATACTTTTGTGAGGGTGCAGTTTTTCTATTTGTAAATGTTGTTAGTGTTTACCTGAGAATAAATAGTAAAAAGAATGTTGTTGTGGTGATAGGCAATTGCGAAGAAGCTTGCGGACCTAAGTGGGAAAGGAGTGACGACTATCATTGGAGGCGGAGATTCTGTTGCAGCTGTTGAGAAAGTTGGAGTTGCTAGCGTGATGAGCCACATATCCACTGGTGGTGGTGCCAGTTTGGAGCTACTGGAAGGCAAGGTGCTCCCCGGTGTCGTTGCTCTAGATGAAGCAGACGCCCCCGTTGCCGTGTAAAACAATTTGTACTAATTCTTTTTTGCTGCGGTGGTCAACATAATCAGTGGTAATTTCCAGTTGGGAAGCATTGAGTTGATGTTGTAGATTTGTCAGGTTATATTGTTATATAATGTCCTTTTTTTTAACCCATGTTATTTTTGTCTAAATAAAGGGCGAGTATATCAGTTATAGACAGCTATCCTTTTGATGTCTTTCAACAAACTCTATCCTTGATTTGGTTCATTTTGGAGCAACTTCTTTGGACGTAAGAACTTTGCCATGTTAACAAACTCATGCTGCGTGTTAATGTTCACCTGCCTTTCGCATTAAATGACACCTCTAATACGTAGTTAAGGTGATAAGTAAAGGCAGTTATGCACATATCAAAGTCACAATATGGTAAAACATATACCAAAGCGTTTTGTTGTTGAACATTAATTTCATATGAAAAAGGAAAATATAAATACAAAAGAAAGAAAGTGCTTACGGGATATTTGGGACGTGAAATTAAGGAATGTGTATCAGTGCGCACGAAAAAAGCCCAGAAAAGGCAAACACGGAAGTCGCTTCCTTGGCTTTCCTCCAGTCACTTGTATCCGTCTCATGTGACAAGATTTAACTTTTGAAATCAAATCGATTAGTTGTACAAAGAAAAAGAAATCAAGTCTATGGAATTTGGACTTACATTAGAGTGAAAAACTTGAGTGATTATCATCGAGAAGAAAGTTATACTATTTTACTACAATGATTAACGTGTTACTGAATTGGAAATTAAGAAAGTGAATTCCTAGATTAGGGCGTTAACGATGGGATTAATGCAGTTAAATTGATGATTCCAAGATAAGTTTTTTTCTCCCAGGAAAAAAAGAACTGTGTGAGGAAAGAATTAAAGATGGATCAGTCATACTAATAGGGTATCAAGTTTCCTTCTCCAATTTAAGACTTTATAGTTTTTTCTACTTGAGCTGGTTCCAAACTAGTGGTAACATATTGATAGGCAGCTCAGTGTCTATCATAGTTTATGAGAATCAAATGGAGAACCAATTACAAAGAAATGAAGTAATTGGCCTTCAGTGTATCACTGAGATTTTACCGTCATCCGTAGCATGTCTTAATGCGTCAATCGCATTTTTAGCTTCGCATCAAAATGCTTTATGTCATTATTTACTCTACATTTTGTTTGTAATATTGACTGTTAGTGCTACTTTGTCCTTAATTGAACTGATTTTATATGTAGGATCATTTGAGAATAAAGTGGAAAGAAAGTTGAAGAAAGTAGGATGATTCGAGATGGTTTCGGATCAAGTTTGGATGTTTTGCTGCTGTTGGATCCTAGGGCTGGTATTGTGCTTCGCGATCCCGAGGAGATGTCCACGATCACAATGAAGGAATTGGCGGGCTGCTATTTTGTGCTACGCGATCCTGACAGGAAAGTCACGAACGCGAAGAAGGGTTTTGGATGGGCATCCGGTTACTTTTCGCGAACGCGAACTCGCGAACACAAGGGAGATCTGGCTCTCCTTCGCGAACGCAGAGGTCCAAACGTGAATGCGAAGAAGGAAGGGAAGGTTGGGTCTGGCAGGCATTAAGCATTCGTGAAGGCGGCTCAGGGACCACGAACGCGAAGGGCATGAGTCAGGATGAATCGCGAATGCGACCTGGATGTTGCGAACGCGTACAAGAGTTGGGGCAGTAGGAAGCTTTGGCCTTCGCGATCACGAGGCTACTTCAGTGATCACGAAGCGAAAGACCTGGGCATACTACATCTTATTTCGGGATTTAGCCCATTTCTCTCACGTTTTCACTTGGGATAGGCGAACTTGAGAGCTCTTTTGAGGGGGATTTTCATCAACATCACAAGGCAAGTAATTTCTACCAACTATGAGTCTAATACGTAGACTATATATGGATTTAAACATAAAGTTTTGTAGAATTCTGGGATTTTCGAAGAAAATCTAGAAATGAGATTTTTGGATTTTAACCAGGAAATTGGATATGGAATTGAGAATAAATTATATATTTGAGTTCGTGGTGATATGGATAATATTTATCTTAAAAAAATTTCGGATCCGGGCGCGTGGGTCTGAGGGTTGACTTTGTTAACTTTTCATGTGGAGTTGGAAATTGTTATTAATTATTAAATTACGAGTCTTTGGGTATATTTTGATTGGTTTGCACGTTCTTTGACTAGATTCGGATCGGTCGGCTTTGGTTTGAGGTGTTAGAGCCGGTTATCGAATTTCAGAGCGAGGCCCCTGTCCAACATTGTGAGAGAGAATTTACTCCGTAGGTGTTACATTTGTTATGTGCTATATGTTATGGAAGCTAAGCACATATGAGGTGACGAGTGTCCGTACGTATGCCACAATTCCTGATTATGTCTGGGTAGACTTAGACTCGCGCCATGCTTTAATTGTACTGTTTGAGTTATTCTTGCATGTTTAAATGTTTTAATTTATATTTAGCCTGAGACTAGACTCGCGTAGAGTACCGGACTTACTATTTTAGACATTTGACGAGCTACTTGATTAGCCGTGGAAATTATACTTCTCTTTACGGATTTCTTCCGCGTTGTGCATATTCATCTGAAAATTTTCTTGAATTTATAAATCACACGTTTATTCGTGAGTGAGGCTAGTGACCCGTCAAAGTTTTGTATTCTAATGGGATCGGACTGAACGCCTCAACAATACTCTTATGGGATCGAGTCGTTCGTCTTAGCAGTATCATATAACACACACTTATGGGATCAGGTTGTTTGCCTCGCCAGTATCATGTATCATATTCTTGTGGAATCGGGACGTTCGCCTCGGCAGGATTATGTATCATACTCTTATGGGATCGAACCGTTAGCCTCTGCAGTTCTATGAAACGCTTTTATGGGATCGAGTTGTTCACCTCGGCAGAATCGTGCGAAATAATTGATAAGGAGTCAATGTACTTATGAATCTTCCTGACTTGAGATGTGATATTTTATCTGGTATTGACCATTACACGTTCCATTCAAGGTAGTATTTGGTTATTGAGGACTTCGTATTATTTTTCTGTTGAGGATCGTGTTATGTACATATATTTAATCTCACTATTATACTTGTTATGCTTTGTACCTGCCTACTTATATTATACTTAATTTTTTGGACCACTAGTAAGTATCGATGTCAATCCCTCGTCACTAATTATTCGAGGTTAGGCTAGATATTTACTGGGTACGCGTTGATTTACGTACTTATACTATACTTCTGCACTAATTATGCAGGTACTGAGACAGGTACATTTGGTGATCATCTTGGCGCATATACGCAACTGCTAAGGAGACTTTGTGGTGAGTTGCATTCCATGTTACGATCCACAGTACACAAAGACCCCATCTTATTCATTTATTTTATCCTGTCTATTTTATGTTCAGGACAGATGTTGTAGTAGTATTGTATTTCCTAGTAGATACTCATGTGCTTTTGACACCGGGTTTTGGGGGAATCTAGTATATGTTCACAGTTGTATCCAATATTGTTATTATCGCTTCGATTTATGATTCATTCGTACTCGGTAATTTGGTAAAGAAGAACATATGTTTCCATGAGTTCTATATTTAATTCTATATTTTAATGAATTCCTGATTTTTAAAGGTTAAAATGGATAATTAAGTGGAGGTTCACGCGTTGGTTTTCCTAACAACATTATTGGGCACCATCATGACCTATTATAGGATTTGGGTAGTGAGAACTTGGTAAGAGCTTTAAGTTTACGTACGTCTCAAGAGTCATGATCAAGTCTAGTAGAATCTTACGAATCGGTACAGAGACGTATGTACTTATCTTCGAGAGGCTACTGGGCTGTTAGGAGAACTTCACTTTCTTGATTCCTCATCGTGCGATTTAATTTGTTGAAGCTTATGTCTTCAGTTCCTTCCTATTCATTCGTACATAATGTCGAGCACTCGATATTAGTTGGGCATCAATGAGTTGTGGAGATGCTACAGGTGTGGTTGATGAGCGCAAAACACACACTTAAATAGTCTCTCTAGTCCAATATAGTATAATATAATATCGTATCCACATAGATTAGATTTAAACAGTGTTATTGTAGTTTCTAGCTTGATTTCTATCCAAGATGATCAACAATTGAGATTTATATGATTAAGAACTAAATTAACTAAGAATCAAGGGTTATTGACTAATGACAAATCGACGCAAGTAATGAGCAAAGAAGGTTATCAATTGGGAGAAGATAGGGTTGATAGGATAGGTGCAAGATAATTTTTGGGATCTAACTCTAGATAATTCACTTATAATTTTCAAGCGAGTCTCTCGAATTCACTTGGTTATTAGTTCAATTGTTTAGGAGAAACTCCTCTCTCGATTAAGTCTCAACCTCACAAGATGAACCAATTTTAAGCACGTGAAGATATGCAAGAATTCGTAGTGGATTGGTCTTTAGGAGAACCTCTCTCGATTATCCTCCTGACTAGGTTTAATCAACAATTCAACTAGCCTCTTCCGATTGTTAAGAAGAATTACTGAATTCAACCATCAAACTATAATGCAAAGATATCACAAGTTATGCCTCTCTCGATTACATGAACTAGTGAATATAGATGCAACGATTAAAACATGTAAAACGATTCAATACATAAAAACTAGAGTTAATTATCCACAAACAAGTATCAATTGTCACGACCCAAACTGATGGGCCATGCAAGTTCCCGAGTCCTACCTGTCGAACACCCCTAAGCATGCGTCTAAGATATAAACATGAATTAAGGGTAGGTCATGAATAACATTTGTTAATAAACTTCTGAATTATGTGAATAACATACGTGAGAAAAATATGTCCAAAAGACATATATACATATACATGCGAAATACGGTAGGGCGAGCCGACAAGGCTGCTATAGACAACTATACATGACTGCCTACATACCTCTAATAGAGTGTAAAACAACATAACAGACGCGACCGGGCCCCGTCATACCCATATATATGTATACAAACACATCAGACTAAAACTCAAAGCAGTTGCGGATCAAATGGAGCACACCAACTCTCGTTGATCAAGGATCCTAAGAAGAGGGACCATCAGCCTGTCTACCTGCACCTGCGAGCATGAAACGCAGGCCCCGGGAAATAGAGCGTCACTACGAATAATGTACTGAGTATGTAAGGCATGAAAATCAATACATAAAAGACATAGATGAAACATGGAGTAAAGAATTATATCTGTAAGTCTAAATAACTTTGTGAATCCTGAAACATTTATAATGTCATGCACGTGCATATAAATGTCGTATCATGCATAGGTATAGGTGTACATAACATCATCAAGCCGCTGAGGGCATCCCATCATATCATCTCGGCCACTGATCAGGTGGTGGTGCATATATAACCCAGTAACCTTTTCGCATATCCTCTATACATATAATATACGTGTATATAAAGCCATCTGGTCATGGATAAATGTACATGTATAAATGAATGAAATGCATAAGAATTAAGTTAATGAGATTTCTTGGAATGTCATAAGATCAATATGCTTTTCGGATAAACTTTATCAACTACGTATTTTCTGAGACCCATGAACAGAAGATATAATAATAAGACACATGAGGAATTAAGAACATATGCACCCCTAACACTTCTATGAATAGAGTTATTTATGAAAGCTGCACATTTGCTCGTTTCGTTTATATCATATGGATCATGCCAAAAGGAGAGAAGGGATAGCCTTAACACACCTGAGCCGATTTTCTTGACAATCCCTCTAACACACGTCAATTGTGACAAAACACGTAATGGCGGATCGAAGTAGGGAAAAATCCGTATGATATTCTTGAAAAAGATTGTATCGTACTCCCTTTGAATCGCAAATCTCACACTACTATCGTATTATGAATTTTCATACGAATTGTTTTGAGGCTCCATCATTACTTTAGAAAACATAACATCACCCCTCAATGAGGTAATAAGATCTCTTATAATCGTGGGTTTGTGGGCCCCACTTTTGTGATGACTTGGCCACTGAATTTCTCTAAATGTGCCACTGTGTTACATGAGTTAAGAGTCATTATTTGGGCCTTGATCAAGACATCATTGGCTTCCACTCGGGAGGCTTATTAAGCCTATCCAAATATTTTAATTACTTGGTTAATCTCCCACTAAAATCACTAATTACCCAATTATCCACATAACTAAGAATTATCTCAAATTACTTAAAATACTACTCACTTTAACATATTTTTTGCACCTTACTATCATGGTCATGTGGTACCTTGTATGACACTAGTCCATAAATATCGGGTATTATAGCTTGGACAGTATTTTATCCCAAATTGACAACCTTCAATGAAACTCATTTTCTTTGATTCGTTTACCCTTTGATCTTCACGGCACTTACTTATCGCCTGTTATAAATAGCATAAATGCTTATAACCTCAAAAATAATCTCATTCCCGAGTCTACGTCGATTAACTTACTACGAAACTTTAACGTATGAAAACGCGAAATGTAACATCCTTCCCCCCTTAGAAACATTCGTCGTCGAATGTTTAAATCCCCGAGATCTATATAAATTTTGGCAGAGTCGTCTTTGTAACAGTAATACTATCAACCCTTCCTGTTGAAAACTCAGTAATTCAATGCCGCATAGGACCACAATCATCAATAACGACAATGGCCTCACACGACCAATGATAATAACTAATACAAGAATCCATACACGTACCTTAAGGTTGTGATGCCTCAGTCGGATCCTTCTTTGGAAGAGGAAACAAGTGAGGATATCTAGACTTCATGTCTTCTTCGGCTTCCTAAGTCATTTCTTCCACATTATTGTTTCTCCAAAGTAATTTTACCGAAACTACGTCTTTAGTCCTTAATCTACGAACATGTCTATCTAGTATAGCAATGAGAGTTTCCTCATATGATAGCTGCTCTGTGACTTGAACATCATCAACTGACACGATTCTGGGAGGATCTCCGATACATTTACGGAGCATAGACACATGATAGACTGGACGTACAAACTCCAAGTCAGAAGGCAAGTCTAACTCATATGCTACCCGACTTAGCTTGCGTATGATCTTATTTGGTCCAATGTACCGAGGGCTAAGTTTTGCTTTCTTACCAAACCTCATAACGCCTTTCATCGGTGATACCTTTAGGAATACCAAATCATCAACATTGAAACTCTAAGTCTCATCGTTGATTATCTGCATACGATTTCTGACGGCTTTGAGCTGCTAATAGCCTTTCCTGTATAAGCTTAATCTTCTCGATTGCCTGTTGTACCAACTCTGGTCCTACTAACTTAGTTTTCCCATCATTAAACCATCTTATAGGCGACCTACACTTCTATCCGTAAATAGCTCTGTATGGAGCCATTGGAGCCATCTGAATACTGGAATGATAGCTATTATTATATGCGAACTCAATAAGCGACAGATGATCATCCCAACTACCCTTGAATTCTATCACACAAGCCCGTAACATATCCTCAAGTGTATGAATATTATGCTCAGCCTGTCCGTTTGTCTGGGGATGAAATGATGTACTAAGACTTACCTAAGTCCCAATCCTTTTTGGAAGGACCTATAGAAATTAGCTGTAAACTGAGCTCCTCTATTCGAGACAATGTAAAGCCTTGCATAATCCTCTGCAGAATATGTAGTCCTAACTGGCAGAAAATGGGCTGATTTTGTAAGTCTATCAATAATCACCCATATAGAATCGAACTTACGATGGGTACGAGGTAATCCTATGATGAAATCCATATTGATTACTTCCCACTTCCAAGTCAGAATCTCTATAGCCTGGAATAATCCACCGGGTTTTTGATGCTCAATCTTAACCTACTGACAGTTAGGGCACTGAGCAACAAACTTCGCTATATCCTTTTTCATTCCATCCCACTAATATATTTCGCTGATATCATGATACTTTTTTGTTTCTCCTGGATGGATAAAATAACGAGAATAGTGAGTTTCTCCCATAACCTGCCGACGCAGTCCTGCAATATTAGGGACACATAATCGTCCTTGATATCTGAGGACCCCATCTTCTATAATCTCAAATGGTGTCTTCTCCTTCTGAGGGGTTGTATCCCTATAATGAGCTAACACAGGATCCTCGTACTGGCGTTCCTTCAGTTCAGTTACTAAAGAGGATGTTGTCGTGTCTTGAATAGTAATTCCAGTATCACCTGAGTCCAGTAATCGAACTCCAAGACTAGCTAGCTGATGAATATCGCGGGCTATCCCACTCTTCTCTGGTTATAAATATGACATGCTACACATAGATCTACGACTGAGGCATCGGCTACTACATTAGCCTTCCCTGGATGATATAAAATATCAATGTCGTAGTCTTTCAGTAGCTCCAACCATCTCCTTTGGCGTAAATTCAATTCCTTTTGCTTGAAGATATACTAAAGGCTCTTATGATCCATATAGATATCAACATGAATGCCATACAAATAATGCCTCCACAACTTTAGTGCATGAATCACCGCAGCTAACTCTAAATTGTGGGTCGGGTAATTCTTCTCATGCTTTCTTAGTTGTCTGGAAGCATAAGCTACAACCTTACAATGCTGCATCAGTACATAACCCAGTCCAACACCCGAAGTGTCACAATAGATAGCATAACCATTGGTTCCCTCTGGGAGTGTTAGAACTGGTGTTGAAGTTAATTTGTCCTTCAATGCCTGGAAACTTCGTTCACAAGCATCAGTCTACTGAAAATTAGCTCCTTTCTGAGTCAACTTTGTCAATGGTGCTGAAAGGCAAGAAAATCCCTCTACGAATCTCCTATAATAACCTGCCAAGCCGAGGAAGCTCGTAGGTCTAGGCCAAGTCTTTACTGCCTCAATATTTTGTGTATCAACCCGGATACCTTCACCTGAAATAATATGCCCAAGGAAAGCTACAGAAATCAACCAGAATTCACATTTAGAGAGTTTGCCGTACAACTTCTCTTTTTGTAGAACTCTGAGCACTGTACGCAAATGATATGCATTCTCAACCTCTGAACGGGAGTAAACCAATACATCATCGATAAATACAATCACGAATAGATATATAAAGGGTCTGAACACACTGTTCATCAAGTCCATAAATACTGCTGGGGCATTAGTCAAACTGAATGACATAACACGAAACTCAAAGTGCCCGTATCTGGTCCTGAATGTTGTCTTCAGAATATCCTTCTCCTTAACCCTTACTTGATGGTACCCGGACCTGAAGTCTATCTTCGAGAAACACCGCACCTTGCAACTAATCAAATAAATCATCAATCCTCGGAAGCGCGTACTTATTCTTGATTGTCACCTTATTCGACTGTCTATAATCAATACACATCCACAAGGAACCATCTTTCTTCTTCACAAATAACACAGGTGCTCCCCACGGTGATGTACTAGGTATAATAAAGCCTTTTTCAAGCAAGTCCCTTAGTTTTTCCTTCAACTCTCTCAGTTCTGCGGGTGCCATTCTATAGGAAGGAATAAATATTGGCTGAGTATCTGGTAATAGGTCAATAGCAAACTCAATTTCTCGCTCTGCAAGAATACCCGAAAGCTAATCGGGAAACTCATTAACCACAGGGATAGATTGAATGGTTGGTGACTCTACTTTCACATCCTGAACCCTAAGTGATAAATATATCCCTTTCTGATAATCTTCCTTGCCTTGAGATAGGAAATAAATCTACCTCTCGGCAATGCCGTATTACCTTTCCATTAAAAAATAGGTTCCCTTGGGAACTGAAATCGGACTATATTTGGTCTACAATCAACATTGGCATAACAAGAAGCCAACCAATCCATACCCATTATAACATCAAATTCTACCATATCTAACTCGATTAGGTCTGCTACTGTAGATCAACTATGAACTACTACTATGCAATCCTTGTATACCCTCCTAGCTATCACTGGATCCCCAACAGGTGTGGACACCTCAAAAGGTTTAACCAACTCATGTTTTATTCCAAACTTACTAGCAACCAACGGAGTAACATATGATAAGGTGGGACCTGGGTCAATCAATGAATATACATCATATGAGGAGACTGATAATATACATGTAACAACATCAGGTGACGACTCCTGATCCTATCGACTTGCTAATGCATAAATGCGGTTGTGAGGACCGCTCGAGCTAGATGCTCTACCTCTACCTCTACCACGATCAATTGGTGCTTGTGAACCTTTCCCAGTGGGGCGTACTGATGATGACAACACAACTACAGATCCTAATGGCTGAACTATTCTTGCATCACCTCTCGTCGGACAATCCCTCATAATGTGGCCTGGATAACCACAAGTATAACAAACACCCAACCCCATACGACATGCCCGGCATGCTGATTAACACACTGAGCACATCATGGCAAGGGAGGCCTCATATGACTTGACTCACCCCTATATTGAGAACTTGAGGCCTTGGAATTCTGACTAGTCCCTGAATATATGGAACGATCAAATCTCCTACCGGAAAACTGAGCGGGTGAACTAGCCGATGATTAGGCTAGATACCTCAGGTATTGTTGTCTCTGACCACCTTGAAACTCACCAGAAGGACCCGAAGATCTTTCTCTCTTACTTTGGTCCTTATCATGCTCATGATCGGCCCTCTGATTCTGCTTACACTCCTCTACACCCTGAGTGTATGCCTGAATACGAGAAATATATATGCCACGTTAAGCAAGTGCGGCTCCAACCCATCACGAACCGGTGAACCCGATCCTCCATCTTGGATACAATAGTGGGATCATACCTAGCTAACGAATCAAACTGAAGACTGTACTCCCGAACACTCATGTCACCCTGCCGAAGGGTCAAGAACCTATCAAATCTGGCCCGTTTACGCTCTGGTGGTAGATAATGATGAAAAAAAGCCTCTGTAAACTCCTGCCATACCGCTGCAGGGGCATCCTCACCTCTGGACAACTCCCGAAACTCGTGCCAATTAACTGCAACCTCTTGAAGTGTATAGGAAGCTAGCTCAACTGACTCAGATGCATTGGCCTTCATTACCCTCAAAGTCCTCTACATCCTATCGATAAATACATGACGGTCGTCATTTGGATCTGCTCTAGTAAATACCGGAGGGTCCAAATTAATGAAATCACGAACCCATGCACTGACAGACCTATCTACATGACCAATACCCACCTCCTGACGCCGAGCCTGTGCGACTACTAATCGAGTTAATAGCTGAATAGCATCTCTCATCTCCTGACCCGGTGCACCTGGCTGAGGAGCTGCATGTACATGGGTAGGCGCTGGAACTGGTGCCCCTCGAAGCTCCTTTGGAAAGGGCGGGGTATGTGAAGTCTGAGATGAAATCTCATTATGAGACTCTCCCCGAGCCCTAGTAACTCTTGGCGCTTGACTAGTAGTCTCATCAGCCACGGACTTGCCCTTCTGGGTGGCTGTAGCCTTCTTAGGCATCGTTGAAAAAATAACACATCGTTAGGAAAATGAATTCTTATATCGCACGATCTAAGATAAGAAGGGAGGATAACATCCTATATGTCTTGTAGTCTCCTGTCTATAAGTGTGGTTCACAACACACCCATAAATAAGACTCTACTAGACACGGTCTGTAGACAACCCTAGGACAGAACTGCTCTGATACCACTTTTGTCACGACCCAAACTGATGGTCCATGACGAGTGCCCGAGTCCTACCTGTCCAACACCGCTAAGCATGCATCTAAGATATAAACATGAATTAAGGGTAGGTCATGAATAACATCTGTCAGTAAACTTCTGAATTACGTGAATAACATACATGAGGAAAACATGTCCAAAAGACATATATACATATACATGTGGAATACGGTAGGGCGAGCCGACAAGGCTGCTATAGACAACTATACATGAATGTCTACAGACCTCTAATATAGTGTACGACTATATAACGGACAGGACTAGGCCCTGTCATACCCATATATGTATACAAACACAATGTACCAAAACTCAAAGCATATGCAGATCAAATGGAGCACACCAAATCTCGCTAATCAAGGATCCTAAGAAAGGGAACCATCAGCCGGTCTACCTACACCTGCGGGCATGAAACGCATGCCCCAGGAAATAGGGGCATCAGTACGAATAATGTACTGAGTATGTAAGGCATGAAAATCAATACATAAAAGACATAAATGAAACATGGATAAATAATTCCACCTGTAAGTCTAAATAACTTTTTAAATACTGAAACATTTATAATGTCATGCTCGTGCGTATAAATGTCGTATAATGCATAGGTATAGGTGTACATAACAACATCAATCCTCTGAGGGCATCCCATCATATCATCTCGGCCACTTTGGGAAAAATCATCAATATATACCAGGTGATCAGGTGGTGGTGCGTATATAATGTTGTAACACATTTTCCCATATCCATATGCATATAATATACGCGTATATAACACCATCTGGTCATGAGTCAATATTCATGTATAAATGAATGAAATGCATAAGAATTAAGTTAATGATATTTCTCGAAATTTCATAAGATCAATATGCCTTTCGGATAAACTTTATCAACTACGTATTTTTCTGAGACCCATGAACAGAAAATATAATAATAAGACTCATGCGGAATTAAGAGCATAGGCACTCGTAGCACTTCTATGAATAGAGTTATTTATGAAAGTTGCACATTTGCTCGTTTCATTTATATCATATGGATCATGCTAAAAGAAAAGAAGGGATAACCTTAGCATACCTGAGCCGATTTTCTTGACAATCCCTCTAACAAACGTCAATTGCGACAAAACACGTAGCGGATCGAAGTAGGAAAACAACCGTATGATATTCTTGAGAAAGATTGTATTGTACTCCCTTAAAATCACAAATCTCACGCTACTATCGCATATGAAGTTTCATACAAATTGTTTTGAGGCTCTATCGTTACTTTAGCAAACATAACATCACCCCTCAATAAGGTAAGAAGATCTCTTATAATTATGGGTTTCTCGGCCCCACTTTTGTGATGACTTGACCACTAAATTTCTTTAAATGTGCCACCTTGTTACATGAGTTAAGAGTCATTATTTGGGCCTTGATCAAGACCTTATTGGCTGCCACGTTGGCATGCTTATTAAGCCTATCCAAATATTTTAATTACTTAGTTAGTATCCCACTAAAATCAATAATTACCCAATTATCCACATAACTAAGAATTATCTAAAAAGTTACTTAAAATACTACTCACTTTTAACATATTTTATGCATCTTATTATTATGGTCATGTGGGGTACCTTATATGGCAATAGTCCATAAATACCAGGTATTCTAGCTTGGACCGTATTTTATCCCAAATTGATAACCTTCAACAAAACTCATTTTCTTTGATTCGTTTACCCTATGACCTTCACGACATTTAGTTATTGCCTGTTTAAATAGCATAAATGCTTATAACCTCAAAAATAATCTCATTCCCGAGTCTACGTTGATTAACTTACGACGAAACTTTAACGTACGAAAACGCAAAATGTAACATCAATACACCAAATCCATCAAACCCTAAAGAGAAGTACTCCATGGATATGGAGTAATTCATCAGAAATATGTATAAGTCAAAGGAAAACATAAAACGATCCAAACTCTTGTCTTGAGTGAGGATTGAATGATGAAATCCTTGAGTTTTTGTTTCTCCACCTCCTCTTTGGCTTCCTTAGGTCTTAGATGTGACCAAAGTCCCAAAAAATAACGTTTTTACATGTATTTATACTAAGTAGGGTCGAGCCCAAACAAAACCACCTTCTCCTAGCCGAAATAGGATTGTTACTTTGTAAAAACACACAGGCGCCCCGCATGGCGTAACGCGCCACACGGGGCAGCAGTGGGGTATGTCTAAGAGCATAACTTTTGACTGGCAGCAGATTTTGGGCAGCCGCGGCTGTGGAGGTTTCTCAGAGTGAATCTTTTTCGCTCGTTTTTGATATCCAGTCTTGGTCCTTGACCCCCGAACGCGATCCCGACTTAATCTCTTGGACTTTTACTCAGACTTCAAAGATCCAAATCACTCAAATTCATTTCATAACATCTACATCCCCCGGAATCACTCCTACAAGGCTTGAAATACATAATTAGTGAAAAACACTAGCGATTAAAGCTCAAACTCAATTAAAATGCAATAAATTAGAGTGTAATAAGCGACTAAAACACGAGATTATAGCCCACCAGCAACACCCCACACTTAAACCATTTCTCGTCCTCGATCAATCAAACTACACTTTATAATGACACGACTTTATTAAAAAACTCCCCTAACTCATTACACCAAGAATATTTAAAAATAGATTAAGCTCAATAGTGAAACATCTATGCTTCAAGATTCGACTCACAAGTACCATGCATTATTCACAACTTGCTCACTTACTCTAGCACAGAGGTCAACGACATTACCTTTCCTTCATGAATCAAGTGCCCTCACACATAATAGAGAGTAGTTCCACACCCAATAAATTTTAAGAACAATTAGTAACTCAAGATAGAAAGAATTCACTCACTCTCAGAAATAACATTCATATTCCACAAAAGATGAACCATAGGCTTTCCCGTAGCGTACTACTCTACTAATTGAGCTCGTGCAGTCAAGGATCAAATAGGACTTTAATTGGTTGTAATGTAGGTTGCGGGACTGGTAGGATACATTTAGATGTAAGAGTGACTACACCTCCCTAAGCACTTTAACATATACACTTAACCTTTCAAAACCCCATACTTATGTCAAACCGTACTCCACCTAACATCAACATGCATTAACTCCCTACTTCTTTAAGAACAATTACATCAAGAGTCACCACTATCAAAGAACAAATTTGCACAACAATACAACTATTTTTTATTTTCTTTTCAATTCAAGTGACTCTTACTTTTTTCAAAATAATGCACATTTCTCCTTATTTCATTAGTTCCAGTCAAAAGCCAAACCAACCACCGCACACTTCAACTTTTACAAAGTTCATAATAATTTCAAGTGCTCATGAAAGGTACAAGGTTGAATTAGATGGTCGTTTTAAACAAACAGGTAAGGCTTGTATTGTGGTTGCCAAAGAACAGGATTACAGGCTCAAAGGGGTTAACTAAGATTCATAACAATTTGGTGGGTGCAAGCATATATCTGGCTCAACAAAGAAAAGCCTATGTCACTTCCAAAACTGAATAAAATTACTATTTTGTTTTTCAAACACACAGGGCAAGTTCTAGACATCAAATGCAATGTGCAAAATACACAAAAACCTCACACACACATGGCACATAACTCACTCAGGATTGGATTCATCACAACACTCAAGTCAAAGCAGTTAAGAAAAGTCAAGATCATACAATTTAAGGTACTTATGCACGAGTCAAAAACTAAGCCTAAGTGTCACAACTAAAGCACTAACTCTTCTCAAGGTATAATAGAGTCAAGAGACATTTCTTCAATTCAATTCATAGCACAAGGTTTACTTCTCCTAACAAAAATAAAAACTAACTACGCTCGGTTCAAATAAAGTCCTTGGAAAAAGAACCGCGACACAGAGAAAAATCAAGGGGAAATTATTACACTACCTAACAAAAGAAAATATTTTTGGTCGTTTTCTTTCGACTTCAATCCCTCAAGAAACCCTCCCAATGATATCCATCGTCGGGAAAAGTCGAATATTTTCAAATTTTTATGGTTTTTCAATTTTTTCTAATACTAATAAGCAAAAACTAACACATAACACACACACACACACACACACACACACACACATATATATATATATATATATATATATATATACACACAATTGTCCTCCACCCCACACTTTAAGTTGTGGCATGTCACCATGACACACAATTAGAAAGCATAAGGTAGAGAATACTTCCCTGAATCTCTAGTCGGGGTCTAAATCAAAGTTGGGCTCCCTTTCACGCGCCCGAACTAGTGCACACCTCCACGCAGACAGCTTCTTCTCTGCCTTCTTGGGGTACACCCCACACTTATCTTTCTCTATCACTAGGGCCTTCTCTTTTGAACTCTTCACCTTCCACTTAACACTTGCAGCTGGCTTCTCCTTTTTCACCATCGTTTCTACATTCATCTCGAAAGTTACGGTCTCATCACCCACTCTAAGCATGAGTTCCTATCATGTATGTCTAATATTTCTCTACCCGTTGCTAAGAATGGTCTTCCTATGATTATGGGTATCTCCTTGTTCTTCTCCATCCTTACCACTATAATATCTACAGGAAATACAAACTTATCCACCTGTACCAAGACATCTTCCCCTATCCCCTCGGATATTATAGTTGTTTGATCTGCCAGCTGCAAAGATATTGGTGCATACCTTATCTCTCCAATCTTATTCTCCAGCATCCTGTAAATAGATAAAGGCATTAGATTAATTGAGGCACCAGAATCACACTAAGATTTATGAAAGTTAAGAGTGCCTAAAGAACAAGGTATAGTAAAACTCCGTCTCCACACTTTTGTGGGAGTTTGTTTTGCACGATTGCACTGCAATGCTCTGTGACCTTGACCACTGAGGTCTCTTCTATCTTCCTCTTCTTTGTCAGGATCTCCTTCAATAATTTTGCATAAGCTGGCATTTGGGAGGGAACTTCCGTGAATGGAAAGTTTACATTAACTTGTCTCAGCATATCTAAAAATCTCTCAAACTGCTTGTCCAACTTTTCTCTATAGAGCTTTTGGGGAAAAGGTAGATCAGGCATGTGTTTGCCCTCTTCATTAGAGTCATCCCTTCTCGAAGTTTCCTCCTTCTTCTTTTTCTCTACCCTCTTCTTGCCTTTCTTCTTCTTCTTCTTCTTCTTCTTCTTCTTATCATCTTCAATTTTCAGCTCCTTCCCACATTATTTTTCAGGTATCACCTCTTTTTGGATTGGAGTGATATCCTTCAACACTTGCCTGCTCTCAAGGTCCCAACATTTACCGTGTCTTTGGGATATTTTTCATTATCAGCTGGTAGAGTACCTGGGATTCTCTCAGATAATATAGCTGCAATTTGTCCTACTTGTCTCTCTAAGTTATGCAAACATGTCCCAAGTTCTTTGATAGTTGAACCATGCGCATTTAGCCTCTCGTATGTCTTGGCAATGAATGACTTCATCAAAACTTCTAAACCAGACTGAATTGGATGTTGAGGATGAAACTGCGACCTCGACCGATTCACAAAACCGGGAGCTCCTTGAAATCTAGAGTTATCTTGTTGCCATGCATTCGTTGTACCCCTAGGTGAACCCCATGAAAACCGGGGTGCTTCTGACCCATTGCATTGAAGTTATAATTACCCACAACATTAACTTCCTCAGTTGAGGCTTGACACTCATGAGTAGGGTGTCCTCTTCCACATATGTCACATGTTGCATGAGGTTCATTATGTATCGAAGCTAAGGTCATCTTCCTTATTTCTTTTTTCATGGCATCAAGTTGTACCTTCATAAATGTGTTAGCATCAACCTGGGTGAACACCAGTTGATCTTCTTTTTTCAGCAATCTCCGAGGGCCACTGATTTGCATCTTCAGATAACTCATCTAGAATTGTGACTATCTTCTCTGGAGTCTTTTCATCAACGGGCCTCCAACTGCATTACTCAATGTTCTCCGTGAGGTCAGTGTCCATCAATCCCAAAAATCCTGGAGTTGCATCCAGAGTTCTATCCACTATGTTGACACATTTGCACTATCTCCTTAAACCTCTCCCAAGATTCAAACACGATTTCAGTCTCATTCTGGAAGAAGTTATGGATTTCTCTTCTAAACTTGCCCGTTTTAGCTGAGGAGAAATATTTAGCAAGAAATTTTCTGGTCATCTCCTCCCATGTTCTAATTGAAACTTGGGGAAATCTTCCAAAGCCAATGCTTTGCATCATCTTTAAGTGTGAAGGGGAATTCCCTTAAGTATATTGCATCTTGTGACACACCATTATATCGAAAGGTGATCATAATCTCCTCGAAGTCCATTAGATGGTTGTTTGGATCTTAGTGCATCTCTCATCTGAACATACAACTGTTTTGGAGCGTTTAGAGCAACCCTTGCTTCAGCTCAAAATTATTGGCTGCAACTGGAGTTGGTCTCACACTTGATAAGCCTTGGTTGTAGACCAGTCTAGCACAATCACCAAGTGGTCTCCCTTGGACCGAGCTATGTTTCCGAACTGGTCTGCACCCAAGGGCTAATTCTGAGCAATTCTTCTCTCTGAGTTGCGCTGCCTCTCTCACAGCCAAATCAACATTATCATCATCTCCAACCATATTTTCCTTGGTTGAGGATTGCCCAACCTTCTCAATTTTCTCGAGGATATTTCTTCCCTTCCTCAACTATCACAGTTGTTTCTCGATTTCTGGTTCGTATGTTTGCAATTATTTCCCACAAGATCCAGCCATGCACCAATCTAACATGTAGCCTACGCACAGTCGAAGAACACCAAACGTAAAAAGAGAAAAATAAAATAAAATGAAAAAGAAAAATTCCTGAATTAGCACTACAAACTATGTCAACCGCTATTGATTGCCAATTCCCGAAAACGGCACCAAAATTTGACGAGCGCAAAACACACGCTTAAATATGCTCGCTAGTCGAATATAGTATATAATGTTATTGTATCCACTGGGATTGTATTTATATAGTGTTCTTGTAGTTTCTAGCTTGATTGATGTCCAAGATGATCAACAATTGAGATTTATATGATTAAGAACTAAAATTAACTAAAAATCTAGGGTTATTGACAAATAACAAATCGAAGCAAGTAATGAACAAAGATGGTTATCAAATGGGAGAAGATAGGGTTGATAGGATAGGTGCAAGATAATTGTTTGGGATCAAATTCTAGATAATTCACTTGTAATGTCAAAGTGAGTCTCTCAAATTCACTTGGTTATTAGTCAATTTTTAGTAGAAACTCCTCTCTCGATTAAGTCTCAACCTCACAAGATGAACAAATTTTAAGAAGGTGAAGATATGCAAGAATTCATAGTGGATTGGTTTTAAGAGAACCTCTCTCGATTATCGTCCTAACTAGGTTTAATCAACAATTCAACTAACCTCTTCTGATTACTAAGAAGAATTAATGAATTCAACCAATAAAATATAATGCAAAGATTCACAAGTTATGCCTATCTAGATTACATGAACTAGTGAATATAGATGAAACGATTAAAATGTCACGACCCAAATCGATGGGCCGCGATGGGTATCCGGTACCTTACTCAACCAAGTACCAACGTAACGTATCTTTTCATATCATACTATTGTAGGTGTTCGAATTCTTACAAGTGAACTCTACCACAAGATCTAGAGTAAGAAGAAAGAGTGGCAGTCCTAAATGCCTTGTTGCCTCCTGCTTATAAGTGTGGTGCACAACACACCCATAAACAAGACTCTACTAGACACGTTTTGTAGACTCCCTAAGACAGAACTTCTCTGATACCACTTTTGTCACAACCCAAGAAAATGGGCCGCGACAGGCACTCGGTACCTTACTCAACCGAGTACCAACGTAACGTATATTTTTGTATCATGCTATTGTAGGTAAATGAGATGAAAAGGTTGTCGCGAGATAACTAGAATAAAACATGAGGGAATACTCGACATAGGACGACCCAACATGTAATACAAACTAATACATATGACATACATGCCTATAAGACCAAAATGATCACTCGTGCACTGAACATAGGCCGACAAGTCCATACAATCTTTCACGTACATGACATATGCCTATAAGACTCTAAGAGTAGATAAATACCATAAATGTCAGGACAGGGCCCCATTATACTAATCAATACATGTCCAAATTATACTAACCAAATAAGCAACTCCGAACCAAATAGAGCGCACCAACAACTTTCGTTGAGCTGATAGCCTACTTGGAGGACTCTCAACATGTCTATCGGGACCTGCAGACATGAAACACACCGTCCCCAGGCAAAAGGGACGTCAGTACAATAATGTACCGAGTATGTAAGGAATGAAAATCAGTTAAAAAAATATGAGAGAAACATGGAGTAAAAGACTTAACATGTAAGTCTGAAAAGCTCTGTGAATCATTTCATATTTATAATGTCATGCATATGCGTATAAATGTTGTACCATGTATAGGTATATGCGTACATAACATCATCAAGCCTGTGAGGGCATCCCATCAATCATCTAGGCCTTTGTGGGAAAATCATCAACGTACACCAGCTGATCAGGTGGTGGTGCGTATATAACACCGTAACCTTTTCCCATATCCCATATACATATAATATACGTGTATGTAACGTCATATGGTCATGGGTCAAGTACATGTATAATAGAATGAAATGCATAAGAAGTAAGTTAATAAAATTTCTCGGAATGTCTTAAGATTAATATGCCTTCCGGATAAACTTTATCAACTACGTATTTTTTCTGAGACCCATGAACAGAAGATATAATAATAAGACGCATGGGGAATCAAGAACATAGGTGCCCCTAGTGCTTCTATGAGTAGAGACATTTATGAAAGTTGTGTGTTTACTCGTTTTGTTTATATCACATAGATCATTCCAAAAGGAACGAAGAGATAGCCTTAACATACCTGAGCCGATTCTCTTGACAATCCCTCTAACACACGTCAATTGGGATAAAACACCTAACGGCGAGATCGAAGTAGGGGAAAATCCGTATGATATTCTTGAGAAATATTGTACCGTGTTCTCTTAGAATTACATCTCACACTGCTATTACATAATCTTGTATGAAATTTGGTTGAAGAAAAATCACGTTGCCATTCCATATGATATAAGCATATCTCAAGCAAATCATGTTGCTATGTAAATTAGATATAACCATTACTCTTTGTGATTTTGAGAAGTCTTTTACCTTAGTGGGTATGGGCCCTACTTAGATGATAACTTAGCCAAAAGTTCCGCCAAATGTGCCACCTTGTTTTGTGATTTAATAGTCATTATATGGGCATAGTTTGCTGCCACGTTGAGGACTTATCAAGCCTATCCAATAATTATCCACCCATTTACTTAATTAACTTGTTAATTCCCCCACTAATCCAATAATTAACCAATTACCCACATAATTAAGAATTATGTAAAATTACTTAAAATACTACTTACTTTTAACATACTTTGTACACCTTACTATCATGGTCATGCGGCACCTTGTATGACACTAGTCCATAAATAATGAGTATTATAGCTCGGACCGTATTTTATCCCAAATTGACAATCTTCAACAAAACTCATTTTCTTTGATTCAGTTACCCTCTAACCTTCACGGTACTTATTTATCGCATGTTATAAATAACATAAATGCTTATAACCTCAAAAATAATCTCATTCCCGAGTATACATCGATTAACTTATGACGAAACTTTAACGTAAACGCGAAATGTAACACATAATACTTATAACCTCAATAATCTTGTCATTGAACTGATGCCAATTTTCTTACGGCAATTCCAACGTACACTACTACGGGGTGTAACGTCGTCGTAATACTGTGAGGTGTGACATTACCCCCCCCCCTCTTTGGAACATCCATCCTTGAATGTTGATTGAGGCACTTAACAAAATTATAACCGGATAGTTCTTAAGAATGGTTTTAATATTGTCCTTTCCATCTAGGAAACTGCTTTGTGAATAAATCCAAAGGCTATGGAATTCCCCCCTTTAGGCCTCTTTCTCACACCACGACTTATGCCCGGAATTCTTCCAATGTCGTAACTATTGCTACCTTCTATCGTGCAGTGTGTACGATTTTGTCCTTGTGCGCTTATGTGACTCTTCCCTCCTTTTCCCTCCAGCCTTTAGCCAATCTATAGGCCTCACTTTGTGAGCATATATAGAATTATGACAAGTTGTCCCTATGGGCATCTATGGCTTTACTACATCTAAGTAGGTTATACTATACCGTAACTCTTACTTCAGTTTATTGTTACTGAGGTTTGCTACCAAACTCCAGGTTACTCTCGTTGCTTATCCTATATGTATAAATCTAAGTCCTCTAATGCTTCTTCGTTACAGTTCATCTTAAGAATGATGGCCTAATCTCACCTCATACTTTGTAACTTTTATCCATCCATTGTTGATTCACAATCTACCACTGATAACTTAAAATCTCTTACGTAATACATTGTCACTAGGGCTTACGTCTCATCGGGGAATATTTGAAGTGACTTGCCTAATCCACCTAGGAGCGATACTATACTTCAATAATTATTTTCAATAGCATTCCAACGTGATTCATCTTATGGGGGAGGGGGGTTCTTCAAATCATTACTCAATCAAAGGCCTAAACGTCATCCTTTATCTATCACAATTACACCTTTATTCTACTACCAGGTCAGCATTCCATCTCTTCTAGATGCTATTAATCCTAGACTCCTCTGATTTCATCCAGGCTATACTGAGCTTTCTATAACTTAGAGAAACCATTAGCTCTCTTGTTTTCATGGGCTTAATCCTGAGGACCTATCCATTCTCGTCACCTTCTCACTCGCCTTTCCTTATCCTTAATAATGTATTCCTAAAACCTTATTGCTCTACCATACTTTAGCTTGCAATCTACACATATCTATTTAAACTACTCGCAACCTTCCTTCAACTTGCTTGCACCATAGATTTCCTTATGTCATTCTGAAACATCAAGGGAGACATCACATCGTCTCTAACTATTCTTTACTCTCTTAACTAGGCCTCTTGATACCTAGAAACCATAGGCTAGAAGATTTTCCACTGACGACACTGTTATCACTCCCGGATACTGATTCCCGCGCTTCTAGCCTTCTATCTGAAGTATGGACTATACATAACCTTCCGCATGTGAGTATCGCGTACAGTTTTCATCTTTGCCTTACTTACCTTAAAACCTCTCATCACATCTTCTATCTCTTTCATGACCTCTCTTCCACATAGATATAATTCACATCCACGACTTGAAGCTCTATTATAGTACTTGAACCTCTAGTGCATACACGATCCGGTGAGAGCTTCATACTGACTTCTTATGAGGCTGGTAATTTCTAAGTGGCTTTATGGTAGAAACGTTATAGAATATGGTTGTTGTATTATCTCTCTTGTACCTCTAATCTTAAGAGTGATTCTGCAATGTTCTCAATCACGATTTCTATAATTTTCTGGGTCCAATAATCAGACTCCTGATTTACTTAGTTGATGTAACTCTTTTAGTTTTCTCTTCCTTCTGATCAGCCTTTATATAGTCTTAAACTATATTCCGATCTACTGCTCCTAGTATTAGTTATTACTTTAGCCTTTCATGGACGATATGGAATATTCATGATACAATTTTCTAACAATTCAATCCTTTGTCTAATACCTGGACTCAATTCTTTCTTTTAACTTATACCGGAGTCTTCTACGGCTGTATGATTGTCAACATATATGCTGCATGGATAATACTCTGAAATCTTAAGTGCATTCATAACGTAACCAACTCTGGATCATTGATCGAATAATTCCTTTCGTTCCTTCTCAGCTTTTTTAAACATAAGCTATTTTTTTTCCTGGTTTTTATTCCCCCTTGTTGCGTGCATACTTAGCTTATCTTAGTCCCCACGCATGCCGAAATTTTCGTGCAACTCATATGATCTTGAATATTGCTTTTGATTTTACTTCCTGTTCATTAGCCACGGTAAGTGCCACTTTCTTATGGAGTGCATACAATGTTGTAGTGGGACTGTTTATACATGACCATTTCTTCTTCAAGTTACTATGCTTAGGTTGAAGCCTTCTTCCTTATTTCCTCAGCTAGTCTTTCATTGTAGTACTTAGGGAGGACCCTCTGACTCTTGTAAAGTTGCGAGCCTATTACATCGTATACTCAACAAAAATTTTGATGTCCTTCCTCGCCTAAAATAATTGTTTGTAGTTACTTACCTCCACGCCCTTGTGCTTGTAGTATTGCTCCTGAATTGATATTTTGATTGTCTTCCCAGTGGCACTCTCTTTTATTTCCATAACACTCATACGGCACCTTTAACTACCACAACTCGTATCTGAATATTTCTCTAGGATCACAATATCATTATCTGCGATACTAGATTCAATATGTTGGGGTTCACTATGTTTATCTTGCACGATCTGTTAATTTGTCTGTATCCTCTTGTCTAGCCATAAATAGGCTCTTCTGAATCAACTGCTAACTATTCGTTGGCCCATTCTCATATCAATATTCTCTGTAATATTTCTTGGGTTATTTCCTTTGTCTTAACTTACGTCTCGCACTGGCTCCTTATCTATCAATAACATCTCGGGTAGCAACCCTTACTTCCTCTCCTTGACGCCGTGTTTGCATAATGTTATGGAATCATACATATCTGTAGTATTTGAATAAGTGCAATCTCATCACTTTCTCATTTTTATCGCATTCTCCTTTTCCCGTTCCATAGTTACTAAAACCTCTTAATTCTGACTTAATGCCACATCACTCCATATTCCCCCCTTTAGGGGAGTACTAAGATTTAGAGCTAGGACGATCTACCTTTAGATGTTTTACCTTTTCATCTTTGGTGTCATCATCGATGACCCTTACTCACCTTGCGGTAGTCCTTCTGTACTAAGGATAACAAAATTCCTTACTCATAAGGGTGGCACTTAGTGTAACTGGCACATATAGTCCCTTAAGCTTAACTTTGCTCACATTGCTCGCTTTAGGGAAGCGTCTTCCTGGATGAACTTTAAAGGTTATTCTTCTATTGTCCATTCTATTATCGCTGGAACGCCATCTGAAATTCTCATGATACCGACTATTATCAAATCACTCAGTCCCTAATTCATGTTTAGACCTTGTTCACCAGCCCATACTGATTTGTATTACTCTGGGGGTCTTACTTTTCCTTCTGGTAATCACGCTAGAGTCACGAACTTATTTCTCGAAATGAGGATATGACTTTATGGCTTATACTCTTTTGTTGTATCAAGGCATATAACCTCTCATATTTTCCTTCCCTTGACTATAAACTCTGTAATACTATCATTTTTTTTTATCTACCGTTGTCACCCATGTATCACATCTTACTCATAATGCTTCATTAACTCTCTTCTTATTTCCCTACTAACATTTATGTCTATCACTTTATTCTGGAAACTTCAACAAGATATGCTTTTGCTTTAGCTCCCCTAGCTCCATCCCTTGGCTCTTCAGGTTTCCTAACATCTCGGTCTACTAGGGACGGGGGTTATACTAAGGTAATATTTATCCCTTCCAGGATTCCAGTGCCTATATTTGTAGTACTCATATCTAACTGTACTATTTTAGAGTGCACCATCTGGGTGTCTCACAAGGAGATCCATTACCACGTTTGTATTATCCTTCAGAAATGTCAACTAACACTAACAACCCATCCACCATTTTTGGGTTACTCTAACCCCAGTCGGATCCTGATATCTTGTCCTTATCCTAAGCCATATCTATTAGCTCCCATAGGGAATAGCTGAGATCGGTGTGGCTAATTGTACATACATCTGTTAATGTTGAAGGTAACCCAAAATGCTTACATTTCTCTGCCCGAATTGTAATATTGATAATCTTCATTAACTGGGTATCTCGTACCCTCCTTTACCTTGCTTCTTTTACTTGTTGAAATTTTATCTATCTTCAAATACTCTTATTCTATTTACCATATGGGTGGTTAGGTATTCATGCCTTAGGGCTACTTATCAAGAATATTACACGTCTTAGTACACACATGATCTATTGAAAACCTTACATTTACTCATCATAAGCATAAAAAAATCGAGTTTCTCTGACTCAACTCTCCACAGCCACATGCAATCTCTTACCAACTGTCTTTCTCGATGTAGATATCGTTGTATTATGAATAAAATAGAGTTTAGGAGTTCAAATTCTTACAAGTGAGCTCTACCACACGATCTAGAGTAAGAAGAAAGAGTGACAATCTGAAATGCCTTGTAGCCTCCTGCTTATAAGTGTGGTGCACAAAACACCCATAAACAAGACTCTACTAGACACGGGTTGTAGACTCCCTAGGACAAAACTGCTTTGATACCACTTTTGTCACGACCCAAACCGATGGGCCGCGACGGGCACCTGGTACCTTACTCAATCGAGTACCAACGTAATGTATCTTTTCATATCTTACTATTGTAGGTAAATGAGATAGAAAGGTTTACTTAAGATAAATAGAATAAAACATGAGGGAATACTCGACAAAGGAAGACCCAACATATAATACAAACTTATACATATAACATACGAGCTTATAAGACCAAAATGATCACTCGTACACTGAACATAGGCCGACAAGGCCATACAACCTTTCACGTACATGACATATGTCTACAAGCCTCTAAGAGTAGATAAATACCATAAAGGTCGGGACAGGGCCTCGCTACACTAATCAATACATGTCTAAATTATACTGACCAAATAAGCAACTTCGGAGCAAAATGGAGCGCACCAACACCTTCCGCTAAGATGATAGCCTACTTGGAGCACTCTCAACCTGTCTATGGGGACCTGCGGGCATAAAACACAGTATCCCCAGGAAAAAGGGACGTCAGTAAAAATAATGTACCGAGTATGTAAGGAATGAAAATCAGTAAAAAAAAACATGAGAGAAAAGTTGAGTAAAAGACTCAACATGTAAGTCTGAATAGCTCTGTGAATTATTTCATATTTATAATGTCATGCATACGCCTATAAATGCCATACCATGCATAGTTATATACGTACATAACATCATCAAGCCTGTGAGGGCATCCCATCATATCATCTCGGCCTTTGTGAGCAAATCATCGACGTATACCAGCTGATCAGGTGGTGGTGCTTATATAATGTCGTAACCTCTTCCCATATCCCATATACATATAATATACGCGTATATAACGCCATCTGGTCATGTGTCAATGTACATGTATAAATGAATGAAATGCATAAGAAATAAGTTAATAAGATTTCTCGGAATGTCATAAGATTAATATGCCTTCCGGATAAACTTTATCAACTATGTATTTTTTCTGAGACCCATGAACAGAAGATATAATAATAAGACATATGGAGAATCAAGAACATATGCACCCCTAGTGCTTCTATGAGTAGAGACATTTATGAAAGATGTGCGTTTACTCATTTTCTTTGTATCATATGAATCATGCGAAAAGGAACAAAGGGATAGCCTTAACATACTCGGGTCGATTCTCTCGACAATCCATCTAACACACGGCAATCGCGATAAAACATGTAACAACAAGATCGAAGTTGTTACACCCCATGTTTTTGTATGTGAAACTATGCCATAAGTAAATTGATAAATGTTCGGAAATGAGATGTTGCATCTCGCATTTTTGTTCGTTAAAGTTTCATCATAAGTTAATCGATGTAAGCTCGGGAATGAGATTATTTTGAGGTTATAATTATTATGTTATTTCAAACAAGTGATAAGTAAATTCGTGAAGGTGAGAGGGTAATCAAATCGAAGAATATGAGTTTCGTCGAGGTTTGACATTTTGGGATAAATACGGTCCAAGCTGTAATACCTAGTATTTATGGACTAGTGCCATACAAGGTACCACATGACTATGATAGTAAAATGTATAAAGTGTGTTAAAAGGTATTAGTATTTTAAGTAATTTGAGATAATTCTTAATTATGTGGATAATTGGTTCATTAGTGATTTTGGTGGGAGATTAACATGTAATAAGAATTGGGTGGATAATGATTTTGGTGGGAATTTCACCCCCCCCCCCAAACATGGAGACCAAGGCTTTAGGAAAATTGTGACTCTTAAATACATATAATAAGGTGGCACATTAAGAGAATTTTGTGGCGCAGTCATCATACAAGTGGGATCCACAAACCTACAAGTTAAAAGAGATCTTCCTAAGTTATAAAGTTAGATGCTTGTATTTGCTAAGTGATGGATGAAGCTACAACCAAGTTTCATACTAGACTTCATAAGGTAATAGCAACGGGAATTGCGATTCTAAGAGAACACGATACAGTATTTCTCAAGAATATCACACGGATTTTTCCCTACTTCGATTCGATGTTACGTGTTTCATCATGATTGGCGTGTGTTATAAGGATTGTCAAGAGAATCAGTTCAGGTATGTTAAGGCTATCCCTTATTTCCTTTTGGCATGATCCATGCGATACAAACGAAACGAGTAAACGCACAACGTTTATAAATGCCTTTATTCATAGAAGCACTAGGGATGCCTATGTTCTGGATTTCCCATGTGTCTAATGATATCTATTGTTCATGGGTCTCAGAAAAATACATAGTTGCTAAAGTTTTAACCAAAGGCATATTGATCTGATGACATTCCAAGAAATCTTATTAACATACTTCTTATGTGTTTCATTCATTTATACATGTACAATGACCCAGGACTAGATGACGTTATATACGCATATATTATATGTATATGGGATAACCACCTCATCAGCTGGTATACGTTGCTGATTTTTCCCACAGTGGCCGAGACGAAATGATGGGATGCCCTCAGAGTCTTGATGATGTTATGTACGCATATACCTATGCATGATTTGACATTTATACGCATATGCATGGCATTGTAAATATTAATGATTCACAGAGTTATTCAGACTTACATGTTGAGTTTTTACTCCATGTTTGTCTTGTTACACCCCATATTTTCATACGTGGAACTACACCATAAGTAAATTGATATAATCTCGGAAATGAGATGTTACATCCCGCATTTTTATACGTTAAAGTTTCGTCATAAGCTAATTGACGCAAGCTCGGGAATGAGATTATTTGAGATTATAAGTTACGCTATTTCAAATGAGTGATAAGTAAATTCGTAAAAGGAGAGGGTAAGCGAATCGAAGAAAATGAGTCGCATCAGAGTTTGACAATTTGAGGATAAAATACGGTCCAAGCTATAATATCCGGTATTTATGGACTAGTGTAATACAAGGTACCACATGTGTCACGACCCGAATTTCCCACCCTCGGGAGCCGTGATGACGCCTACTAGTGGAAGCTAGGCAAGCCAAACCTTAATTACCTTTTTCATTAACACGTTACCTCATTTAAAAATTATCAGCAATCGCATGCAAACAATGGAATTTAATAATAAAGCGGAAGTCTTAAACTATAGAAAAAAAAACTGAATAGAAATGCGAAAAATTCAACATAAGCCTCTACCCAAGATTGGTGTCACAATACTCACGAACTACTAAGAGTACTAAATACAATCGTCTGAAAGAAAACACAACTGTTTGTCTCGAGTACAATGAGATAACAGACTGAAATAATAGATAGAGGAGACGTTGGTCTTGCGGACACTTGCAGGGCTACCTCGGTATCTCGCGGGACTGAAAGCCTGCTCCTGCACTACTGCTGCTGTCCAAGACTTGGATCTGTGCAAAAGAACACAAAGTGTAGTATCAGCACAACCGACCCCATGTGCTGAGTAAGTGCTAGCCTAACCTCGGCGAAGTAGTGACGAGGCTAGGACCGGACTACCAAGTAAACCTGTGCAGTTCGAATATATATATATATATATACAACGGAAAAGAAATACAGGAAGTAATTAATCAATAAAGGAAGGGTAACACGCTGTGGGGAGATAATAGTTTCATATAGGAAATCTCAAATCAAGAAAGGAACAACAAGGCCAAAATATCAATAAGGATCATAAATCACAAACTTGCACGACATCACCCTTCGTGCTTTTACTCTCGTCCTCACTATGCAACGTATAATGTAATCAATGTAAATCATGGCACGGCATCACCCTTCATGCTTTTACTCTCTTCCTCACTATGCAATGTATAATGTAATCAATATAAATCATGGCACGTCATCAACCTTCGTGCTTTTACTCTCGTCCTCACTATGCAATATATAATGTAATCAATGTAAATCATGGCACGGCATCACCCTTCGTTCTTTTACTCTCTTTCCTCACAGTATAATCAATGAATATTTGTACGGAATGGTACATCGTACGGCACGGCATCACCCTTCGTCCTTTACACTCTTTCCTCACAATATCAAACAATGCACGACATCACCCTCCGTGCTTTACACTCTTTCCTCACAATAGCAAACAATGCACGACATCACCCTTCGTGCTTTAACACTCTTCCTCACCCAAACAACAATCACAAACAAAGGGCAAGGGAGTAAAGAGAATAGAAATAGAAATCCCGGCAAGGGAACATCAATTAAACAATTAAATCCCGACAAGGGAACAATAACAGTAATCTCAAAATTCAGTGCACGGCATCACCCTTCGTGCTTTATCACTCTTCCTCACAATAGAAACCAGTGCACGGCATCACCCTTCGTGCTTTATCACTCTTCCTCACAATAGAAAACAGTGCACGGCATCACTCTTCGTGCTTTAACACTCTTCCTCACCCAAACAACAATCACAAACAAGGGCAAGGAAGTAACAGAATAGAAATAAAAATCCCGGCAAGGGAACATCAATTAAACAATTAAATCCCGGCAAGGGAACAATAACAGTAATCTCAACATCCCAGTAAGGGAGATAATCACTAAAGTAACCATGACCCGGCAAGGGTATATTTTAATAACTCTTTCTCTTTCTTTCACTTTCATTTCATAATTTACTCTATCACTTGAGCCAATGCTCCAAAGGATTCAATTATCTCATATATCTTCACCGTTGTTACAGCTCGAGCCAATGCTCCTCGAAGTTTAAAGATCACAATTCCCTTCACATGCTCTTTACAACATATAGAAATCATCAATTGAGCATGGAAGTTACAACAAAATCAGATATTCGCAATATAAAGACTCACGGTCATGCTAGACACTAATGTATAGATACTCGTCACCATGCCTATACATCGTACTCGACAATTAGCAAGTAGCAAATAAGACTCAACTCCTATTCACTCAAGCTAAGGTTAGACCAAACACTTACCTCGGGTCCAAAATATAGCAATCAACCCTCTAACACCGCCTTTCCTTTAGAATTCAACTCCGAAATGGGATTATCTAGACATAATTAACTCAAGTATATCAATAAGGATTCAATAATTCAATAACATATCCTAATTACCCTTTTCCATGCATTCTTCCAAAATAACAAAATTCTACCCCGGGCCCGCTTGGTCCAAACACGAGGCTCGGACCAAAATCATGTCACCCATTCACCCACGGGCCCGAATATATAATTTGTTTTCAAATTCGACCCCAAAACGAGGTCTAAACCAAGAAAAGTCAAAAGGGCCTAACTCTACCCAAATTCCCAATTTTCTACTCTAAATTGCATGTTTTAGGCTTAGATTCCAAGGTGAAATCTTGTAAAAAGAAGTTAAGGAGTAAAGAAAATGAGTTAGAAATCACTTACTAATGTTTTGGAGGAGAAAGAGTGTTTGGAAAATCGCGTCTTATATTTTTAGGGCTTTGAAAAATGAAAATAACTGAAATTCCCGTCCATTGATACCCCTCTCAGGTCCCCCACTGCGGACCACGAAAAATGGACCGTGGCCGTGCTAGCAAAGGCCAAGAAAAACTGAAGAAAACCAAGAAAAATGACTGGAGTGACATGCTTTAGTATTTTGGCCATAAATTTCTCTACAGATGTCCAAATTACGATTTCTTTACCTTTATGGAAACTAGACACGAAGGGCTACAACTTTTATTTTTTTAATCATCTCAAAATTCCTTGTAAATCAAAAGATATAGGCCTCCGAAGTCGGACCAGTGGTCCAGCTCCTCCACCGCGGACCACGAAAAATCGACCGCGGCCGCGAAGCCTTCAGCGCGGTCCGCGAAAAAGGACCGTGGACCACGGTGGTAAGTTCAGGGATCTGAGTTCTGTGACCTCCAACAACTATATTTTAAGCCTAAAGACCTCCCGGGACCTACCCGGAACTCACCCGAGCCCTCGGAACCTCAAACCCAATGTACACACGACCTCAAAATCATCCTACGGTCTTATTCGAGTAATGAAACCACCAAAATAACATCAAAAACAATGAATCAAACCTCAAAATCACTAGTTTTTCTTCAAACTTCATAAACTTTCAAATTTAGAGTTTTAAGTCCGAAACACGTCAAACGACGTCCAATTTCAACCAAACTTCACAGAATTATCTTAAACCACATATAAGACCTGTACCGGGCGCCGGAACCTAAATACGAGCCCAATACCAACACATTCTAACCAATTTTCATTTCACTTTTCTTTATAAATTTCAGAAAAACAATTTTACTCAAAAATTCATTTCTTGGGCTTGGGACCTCGGAATTCGATTCCGGGCATACGTCCAAGTCCCATATTTTCCTACGGACCCTCCGAGACCGTCAAATTACGGGTCCGGGTCCGTTTATCCAAAATGTTGACCGGGGTCAAATTTACTCATTTTAATATCAAATTTTAGCATTTTTCTCAGAATTTCATATTTAAGCTGTCCGGCTACACACCCGGACTGTGCACACAAATCGAGGCAACTACAGATGAGGTTTTCAAGGCCTCGAAAGTACGGAATGGGTAATAAAATAGGTGATGACCTTTTGGGTCGTCACAACATAGCAAGGTGTATAAAGTATGTTAAAAGTGAGTAGTATTCTAAGTAATTTGGGATAATTCTTTATTATGTGGTTAATCGAGTAATTATTGATTTTTAGTGAGAGATTAACTAATTAATTAAGCATATTTGGATAAGATTAATTACTCCTTAACGTGGCAGCAAGGAATATCAATCAAGTGACTCTTTAATCACATTGTTAGGTGGCACACTCTAGGAATCAAGTGGGGCCCACAACCACATTGATAAAAGACTTTCCAAATCCATTTAATTGAGATGATTATGACTACAAGTAATGGATCTCTTTAGCAAGCAACGCGAATTAAGAGTGATTTTCTTACAAATTTTCATTACAATATTCATTATTCATTAAGAGTGATTGGCTTGAACTAAGAGTGATTTGAAGCAATTATGAATTACATCTGTCATGATCCAAATCGATGGGTCGCGACGAGCACCCGATGACCTTACTCAACCGAGTACCAACGTAACATATCTTTATCATTACAATAATATGGGTAAATGGGCCAGAAGGACCGTATGAGGTAACAAGAATAGGTTCATTGTGGATCTTTGAAAGGTTATTGATCCATATTGGGATGATCGAAGATTTAAGGTCCACTAGTGGCCCTAATGTGAATGTATATTCTACACTAGATCATATATGCTTATTCATCATAATATTGCTTATGATTGAGTCTTCGAGTGTATTGGATGTTATTTCTGTCATCATCTATTCCATGTATTACTCTTTTACGCTATGCGGGTTGTGAGCTGGATTTATTATTCACAGGTGTGTCGTGGTCTTGTAAAGACTTATGGTGTTATATGAGCGAGATAGGCTCCCAAGATGTTGTTTATTTTACCTTAGTCGTGCTTGTCCCTTTGTAGCGCATGATGTTATCTGTATCCCCAGGTTTATGTTTATGCATTTGGCGTGCTTGTGGTTGATATACGTGTGTCTAGTGAGTATGAGCATTTTGGCTCGATGGGTATCCCCTTAAAAAATTGTTATGTGTGGATCCGGTGGTACGCCGCCATAGGTATGATATTTGGATCGGGTTGCACGCCACAATGGTATCATATGTGGATCGGGTTGCTTGCCACAACAGTGAGATGTTGGGTATGGTTCCTTATATTTATTTTGTGTGCTTAGCTTCTCATATGTGGGTTAGGTTCATAGCATTTGTTTGGTTGTTTTATTTGTTATGCGAGCTGGATAGTTTTGTACTCAGGTTCTTTTTCGGTATTGGTCATATTCAAGTTGTGGCTTGTTGGCACATTGATGGCACTTTATGAGATTTTAGACGATGTTCGATGTGGCTTATTGTCGAGCAGCTTGTACTAGGGGAGACGACGTTGTTGGACGTGGAAGCGCAAATCGATTTGTATAAAGTATGTTTGAAGGGAGAATGCCGCTAATAAGTTCAGAATGCGGCAACGGTTCTTGTCGAACGGAAGAACTCCATGATTTATTAATTTGACGGGTGGTTATGAAAGTCTGCACCTCTCTTTCATCATCACAATATTGCGAGGTTTGAAACATGACTTTTATGTGTCATGAGGTATATTACTGTTACTGGGTTTAGAAATTGAAGCTAGTGTGGTTGGAATATATTATTTACGGGCATATAAATTATGTGGTGCATTGTGTGGTTACGAATTGGGTGTATGTGTATTATTTGGTACAACTTGTGGAGATTGATACAATGCATGTTTGCAAGAAACTGGATCTTATTGGAGATTCCGGATGTAGGAGTTTGGTTCTAAGACTTGTGGGCTAAGGTAGCAGGAAGGATCTTTTGTCTGGGTTGTGTGAATGTGCTCATATGGATTGTGATGGCACGGGTAGGTGCACGATGAGTTATACAGTGATTTTGGAAACTTTTGAACAATTTTTGGCACATTCGAGGACGAACGTATGTTTAAGTGGTGGAGAATGTAACGACCCAACCATTCATTTGAGCTCTAGCATATCTTTCAGCGTTTTAAGACCTTGAGTAGCTTCATTTTATGTATTATGACTTGCATATGTGGCCGGTTTTTCATTTTTGAAAAGTTCGAAGTCAATTTGGAAGCTTTAAGTTGGAAGAATTGACCAAGGTTTGAGTTTTCAGTAAACAACCTCGGAACAAGTATTTGAAGGTTCTTATTTTTTAAGGTGATTTCGTACTTGGGCGTATGTTCGGGTTAAGTATCCGATGGTTCGGGAGGTTTCATCGCTTATTGTCAGAAGTTTGCATTTTGAAGGTTTGGAAACTTGCTAAGTTTGACTTAGAACGGACTTTGGTGTTATCATACTTCGGGCAGTGTTCCTGGACCTTATATATGTCCATTTTATTGGTTGGAACCTGTGCATGAAGTTTGGTCATGATCCGTAATGTCTATGCGTGACTCAGACGTGTTTTTCGGCAAAGTTTGAAGATTTGAAAGTTAAAAGAGGGATTTTGATCGTCGATTCGTCATTTTGATGTTATTTGTGGCATTTCAATCCCGTATATAAGTTTGGATAAGGAATGGGGACTTGTTGGTATGATTCGACGGGGTCTCAGGGGCCCGTGGGTGTGTTTTAGGGTGGTTTCAGACCAATCCCCTTTGATTTGAAGTTGTTGGTTTCTGGTGTCTGTAGTGTGCATTGTGATTGCGTAGAAGGGATCATGATCGCGTAGTGTTGCGGGAAGCTGGGAAGAAAGTGTTCTTCGCAATATGGGTTGGTGGTTCACGATCGAGGTGCTTGATGAGGTTGTGCTTCACATTCGCGTGGTGAGGGTCGTGAGCATGATGTCTTAGTGGGGCTCGCCTATTTTGGAGGGTTGCTCATCGCAATCACGTTTTTAGTTTCGCGATCACGAAAGGTACTTTTTGAGGCTTGAAGGTTTTGGCTTCGCGTTCGCGGAGCTGGGCTGGCGTTCGTGTAGTCTTAGAAGGTTGCGCTTTGCGATCGCTTGAGGATCCTAGCGTTCGCATAGGGTAATTTCTGGTCGATATTGATTTGACCTTTGTGATTGCGAGGGTGTTTCTGCGATTGCGAAAAAGGGCGCCTGGGAAGTGTATAAGAATTGAAATCGGGACTTAGCTTATTTTCATCTCATTTTCTTATTTGGAGCCGATTTTGGGGCGATTTTCAAGGGGCATTTTCATCATATATCACAAGGTAAGTGATTTCTACCCATCGTGAGTTAAATACATTGATTATGTATGGAATTGAACATGAAAATTGGTAGAAATAATGGAATTTTGGAAGAAAACCTAGACATGCTATTTTTGAATTTTGACCACAAAATTGAACATAGAATTGAGAATAAATTATATATTTAAGTTCGTGGTGCTATGGGTAATATTTATCTTCAAAATTTATTGAAATCCGGATACGCGGGCCCGAGGGTGGACTTTGTTGACTTTTCATGTGGAGTTCGAAATTGTTTCTAATTGTTAAATTACGAGTCTTTGGGTATAATTTGATTGGTTTGCACGTTCTTTGGTTAGTTTCGAATCGTTTGGCATTGGTTTGAGGTGTTAGAAAGGCGTTCGAGCTGGTTATCAGATTTCGGAGCGAGGTAAGTCTCCTATCTAACCTTGTGAGTGGGACTTTACCTTGTAGGTACTATATTTGTTATTTACTACGTGTTTTGGGATCTACGCATGTATGAGGTTACGAGTGTCTGTGCGTATGCTAGAATTCTTGATTATGTCCGGGTAGGCTTAGACTCAAGCCATGCTTTAATTGTATTATTTGAGTCATTCTTTCATGTTTAAATGCTTTAATTTACATTTTTGCATGAGACTAGACTTGCATAAGGTTCGGACTTGCTATTTTAGATACTTGGCGAGCTACTTGATTAGTAGTGGAAATTTATACTTCCTTTTACGGATTTCTCCCGTGTTGTATGGATTTTTTCAAAAGTCTCTTGAATTTCATAACTCATGTGGGGCCAGTGACCCTTCAAGTTTCACTATTCTTATAGGATCAGGCTAAACGCCTCAGCAGTACCAATTTGGGATCGAGTCATTCGCCTCAGTAGTGTTATGATATGCATCTATATTTCGGGCCTTATGACCTTGGCAGTGTACACTATTATTATGGTATTGGGTCGTACGCCACAACAGGATATTGTTCCATTACTGTTATACGATCGGGTTGTTCACCTCAGTAGAATCGTATGTAATATTTAATTATGATTCAGTGTACCTATGAGTCTTACTGACTTGAGATGTGATATTTTATCTGGTGTTGACTTTTTTGTTGAGGATCGGATTATGCACATATATCTGTTTCATTGCTCTTACCAGCTATGCCTCATACCTGCATACTTTTATTGTACTTTAGTTATTGGACCATTAGTAGATGTCGATGTCGTTCCCTCATCACAACTTCTTCGAGGTTAAGCTAGATATTTACTGGGTACGCATTGATTTACGTACTCATACTATACGTCTGTACTACTTGTGCATGTATTGAGACAAGTACATTTGGTGGTTATCTTGGTGCATAGGCACAGCTGCTGAGGAGACTTTGTGGTGAGCTGCATTCCACATTACGATCCATAGCACACGGAGTCCCATTCTCATTCATTTACTTTATCCTATCTATTTTATATTCCAGATAGATGTTGTAGTAGTATTGTACTTCCTAATAGATGCTCATGCACTTGTGACACCGGATTTTGGAGATTTAGATTTTTATCTTGGTTGTATTCCGCTATGATTTCCTAGTTTATATTTTGACCTCATTTGAACATCCAAAATAATAACACTTATATTTCCTATAAAAATGAATGATTTCCACTCTTTATTTCTTCAATTATTTTGAAATGCATTTTGTATTAACTATTGACGTGTTGTTTGAATGTTGGCTTGCGTAACGGAGCGTTGGGCGCCATCACGGTCTAAGGTGGATTTTTGGGTCATGACATCCCATGACTCATTTTTTCGACTTATGTTCATTTTGTGCTTATGCTTAATATCTCTTGGCTCTGTGAATGCTTTCTTTGATTATAAAATCATCCCTAGTTAACCCTTTTGTGCCTATAAGTCTTTCCTTTGACAGCCGCATTACAAGCCTATACCTTTTATTCCTAATTGAATTATTTTGATCCTTTTACCTCTCAAAGCACTAGTTGAATTGTGAAAGAGAGCTAGAAAGAAGTAATGGGGAAACTTGGGGTAGCTTTTGAGTGAAATCAATGGAAGAAAGAAAAATGCATTTGATTTTTAAAGAAAGCACCGCTAGCGGAGAAGGCAAAATACAAGAAGAAAAAAGTTGAAAAATATGTTTGAAATATTGAAAGGAAGAAGAAAAAAAATATAGCACAAAGAAATAAATGCATCTTGACATGATAGTGCTTAAAGAAAGAGGGAACATGTTCGCCGGTGATCTTGTTTTGTGGTGTTTGAAGGGGTTGGAGAAATTCACGCTTAAAGTTGACTATGCGATGTGTTAAAGTGCTTAGTAGGGTTAGTCACTACTATTCATATTTTATTCTATTCGTTCCTTAGCCCATGTTACAATCTTAATAAAGTCCTAATTGATTTTAGACCGAGCGGGCCTACATTGATAGAAGTTTATATAATGGACGAGCCTATGGTACCTTTTGCACATGTGACTTCTTTGAGAGAGTGAGTGATTCTCATATGTGTGAGTCCTTAAATTATATTCGATCATTTGAGTTGGATGTGTGGACTGCTTACTCTCTTGATTTTGTTGTGATGGAACATAGTTTCACTATAGATAGGTAACGTTATTAGACTTCTCTGTTAGGTTTAGTGTTCAAGCCTTGAGTAGATTGTGACATTGAGTTGATATTTGAGTCTAGGATTGTTATGAGCATATTGTTTATATTTTGAATATTTTGACATTTGGCATAAATTATAGGAAGTATGTGTTGAATGCATATGTCAGAGCTTAATTGTTGTTATCAACCATGATCATGGTGTAGTTCGCTTAGAAGGTGCAATGTTGTAAGGTTTTTTGGTTTTATTTGACTCGAGGGCGAGCAAAGATTAACTTTGGGTGTTGATGTGAGGCTAAATGCTATACTTTATGTCATTATTTACTCTAAGTTTTGTTTCTAATAATGGCAATTCGTACTATGTTTGACCTTAATTGAGTTGATTTGTATGGAGGATTATTTGGGAATAAAGTGAGAAGAAAGTTAGATAAAGAGGCATAAAAAATAATGAAGTAGAGCGCGAGTGGAATAACGATGAAAGGCCGCAAAAACACCATGCCTTAGACAGTTCTAGGTGAGGAACACGCATCGCCTTAGATGGCACTAGGCGAGGCTCAGGGTGTCCACTTCAGGATTCCCACAACACCTCACGCCAATACCCCTTTGTCCGATAAAAGCTGGAAATGATTTCCTTATTGGATTTGGACCGGGACACTTAAACCCTAACCAATAAATACTCTCTAAAATCGGTTTTGATGGGGTTGGACTTATTTTGGGAGGCAAAAACACGCTAGGATCAAGGAGAAAGATTTAACCACGAGTTTCCCCCTTCTTCTTCCTAATTTCCATTGTGGTTATGATTCTTAGTATTGTGTTTTCACATGCTTTTATGAATAGCTAATTTTATAATCTAGAGTTTGATTGAACCTTTTGAAGGATGAATGCTTGTGACGTTCTAATATAATTTTGTCTTTGAATTTCTGTATGTGTTCAACTACATGCTTTTTTTGGTTAATTGAAGAGCACTCAATTAATTGTGCATATTTATTGTGTATAAATTGAGAAAGAGTGCATATTTAGGTTGTTGTTGAACAACGTCACTCCCAAGGTATATGAGAGATCAATACGGCATGTTTAAAAAAATGGGATTAGAGATAACGAAGCTTTGATGTGATCATAATGAGCGGTGAGAAAGTGCAAGCTAGCATAACTCGAGAGAATATGACTAGTATATTATTGTAGTTGCTCGAGAGAAAATTACAATAATTCGAGTGCATACGGTCAATAGATAATACTTAGACGAAATTATAGGAGATGTATCAGGAAGGATTCCGACAATTAGGAAAATCGTAACTCTAAGCTTTTCCAATCTTGTCTCCAAGCCTTAGTGTTTTAGTTGATAATTGTTTACCCTTAAAATTGGACAACAGTTAAACTTATAATGTGGTTTTAAAGACACGTGATTTCACTTAATACCAATTGATAAATATGAAGATAAATAATAGAATTGAGCAGTAAAATAAAGCAAACCAATGTTAGAAAAGAACTCAGCCCTCGAGTTTAGATACTCTCGAACTGGTTGGTGCAAGAACGATACCAAGTTGATGAACAATAGTATAAGCGAGAAAAAGAACTATACTGCTTTGATATTTGTGAACAATGTGTAGTACAAATGATTAGAACCCCCTTTATATAGTAGAGAAATTTCACTTATGGTATAACTCTAATTACAGAAGGAAATCTCATGATTAGCTAATTAATTATTTCTGATTTGATCTGTACCGAGATTTACACCATGATCCTCGACCAATCACAGATATCTTGCCTTTTTGTCATTGTGCTATCTTTGATCTTGGTTCCGAACTCGGTACCTTATCCTTGTGATTTAGTCTTTTCCGTTATGAGACCGACCTCCGATGCAACCTCCTAGTCTCGGTCAAATAGTAAATCGGGTAGGACCGGTTTTAACCATAAACAGATAGTCCCCTCATTTTTTGGGAGTGTAATGACAAGAAATGAATTGAGCCTTCGATTTTTTACCTCGACCTTTCATGACATCATCCCCATGACGTAAGCGACAGAAGTTACCGAAATGTCCCGTCGGTACAGTTCTCCAAATCATTAAAGAGTGTCAGTTGGTGGTCGGCCACTAGTGCCTTTGAACCGTCACCGTGAATTCCCATAAATAGGCCCTCTTCACATTGATTCAAATTTTACTTTCACTTTCCTCTAATCTCCAAAGCTTTTACATCTCCTAAGTTCTTCCTTTCCATTAAATCTTTAGGTTTTGTTGCTAATATTTTCTCAAACATCAAGTCCTATTACCTTCCCCTTTCTTCAAGCTCACACAAAAATGGCAAAAACAACGAAAACGGTACCACAAAAAGAAGCTTCTTCATCTTCTCAATCGGCAGGCAGGAAAATGCCGGTGGAACCCCGTCTTAAGGAATGTATTCCTGGGGGTGCGCGCTAAACTCCGATTTCAAAACCTATAAGGCCTCATCGGTTCCTGGTCGTCGTGAGCTAGTGTCAAGGTATATATGCTCGATAACTGAGGGTTACCTTAAGCAGGTAAAGAAAGATTGCAACTGGGAGGGCAAAGAGGTGGTGATCTCGACCCCGAAGAAGACATCACTACCCATGTGGAAGGGTTTCTAAGTGTTTACACTTACCCTTTCACGTTGGGACCTCTCAATCCTGCCATCTTTGATTTTTGCCGTCAATACCAAATAAACCTACGCCAAATCCATCCTTCCTTTTGGCGAATTATTATTCTGCTCCAATTCTTCGTGAGCAAAATCGAGGGGCTGCCTTTCACCCTCGATCACCTCATTAGATTGTATAGCCCCCATCTCTATCGATGGGTGTTAACAAAACTTCAGCGTCGGGCTACCAAAGCACTGTTCTCGAGCATAGATGAGGATAAAGATTGAGGCTGGATGGATAATTCGTTCGAGTGAGGACTTCCGACCTCATCCCAGCCGAGAAGATGCCATTTCCTGAGAAATAGAACATGAATCGTAAGTACCGTTTACTATTAGCTTTCACGTATTATTTTGTTCCTTTGTCTTTTCTCATTGATGTCTTTTTCGTGATGTAGCGGTCTCTTGGATGCCCCGTGCGATTTCTGACCTTGAGAGCTGGTTTCAGAACCTTGCCTCAACCTCTACATACGTCGAGTGCTCATGGCGCGATTTAGAAAAGGGCCGATGGGAGGCCAAGAATCATGGTACCCCTCCCCCCTTTTATGTATTTGATGATTTGATTAAGATTTTTTTCCTGTACTTATTCAATTTTCTCGTGTACAGGCCTGGGCAAAGATGCGGTCATCAGGCCCCCTGTGAGGAGGAGACTTCGGCCCCGGTTCCGAAGCCGACGAAGGATAAGAAGATGAAAAGGACCTCAACCTCCAAGGATCTAAAGCCTATGAAGAATCCGGCTCATAAGCCGAAGAAGGACATGGTTTCCCTGCCTGTAGATTTGATTCAATGGCTAAGGGATGAAGAAGAAGAAGATGAAGACGATGGCTCGGAACTGGTGGCCCGAGTGAAGAAGACCATTGAGGCCCCAAAGGCCGTTGAGTAGGTGGTGTTTGAGGATATTCCGCCTCGAGCTGAGGGGGTCTTGGAAAAGGACTCGGGAAAAGTCCCCGAGTCATCAAAGATCGAAGATGCCTCCCGCCGAGATGAGAAAATAGCGGGTATGTCTGAAGGGGCAAGCTCCGAGGCACTTCGCAGCAAAGAGAATGCCCCAAGTGGCCCACTTGGGGCAATAGATATTGGAGACTCCCGATTCTCCTTAGGTTTTCCGACGAGACAATTCGGGAGGCCCAAGATATGAGGACTTCCGAGGTAAACAGGTTCCACGGAGGAGAGGACCCCTTCCGTGGTTAATTTATCGGGGTCGAAGATGCTACCGACCTGAGTGAAGGATCGAGTCTCTTCGATGAGGCTCAACAAGCTTTGAATTGGGCGAGTCTTAACTCCATTTGTCGATATCATACTTAGTTTATTTCTTCTCTTCCTGTGTAATTTCCTTTCTTTTTTCCGTATAGGCTTTGGTACTCCATTAGGAGGCATTTTCCAAGTCCCGGGCTGAGTTGAGTCGATGTGAGGCCGACCTCCGAGGGCTCACGGAGGAGAGAAATTCCCTCAAACTTCTCAGTAGGCAAAAAGAGGAAGAAATCAAGGACCTCTGAGCTGAGTTGGCCAAGGCTCACCAAGATCAGACCAACCTGATCGAGCAGGTAATGACAATCTTAAAAGCTCATGAGCTTGATTCGGGAATAGTGGATAATAATTCAATCTCATAACTGCAGCAGAATATCAAAAGAATCGAGCAGTCCTGCGAGGAGGTCAATACGATGAAGACAGAGTCGCTGGGGTGGAAAGAAAGTATGGACCGCCTTTGCTGTAGAAAAAGAGGTTGCTCGAGCCCAATTTTAGTCGGTCGAAAGTTAGCTTCGAGGCATGAAGGATAAAAGCTCAGCTCAGGAAAATAAAATAGAGGAGCTCGAGGCTCGGTTGGCTTTCGAACGTTCAAAGGCCAAATCTAAGGCCGAAAAAGCAAAGGCCTAGGCTGAGACAATCGTGGCCGTCTACTGGGTCGATGTTGAAGCCTCTCAAGTCCAAGCGAGATAGGCTGTCGAGACCGCTCAAACTCGAGCACACTGGATTGCTGAACTCGCCAAGTGCCAATCTCGGAGGGAAACCCTCGAGGAGATCCATGCTCGAGGTTTCGATCTTACCGACGAGATAATAAAGGCTAAAGAGCATGAAACCGATGCTAGAGTGATGGCCTCTTCCGATGATGATGATGATGATGATGATGATGATTGAAAAAAGAGCGGGTCTGAAAATGGGGAGGACCTCGATGGAGAAGAAACTACAAGCGAGGTAAATTAAGAACCTTAGGCATTTTTTTATTTTTTATTTTGATTTTTTGCATGGAACCCTGATCGGTACTAGTAAACATATTCGTATATATAGAAGATATTTTCTTCTCTTAGACTTGTCTTTATTCTATTTCCTGCCTCGTGAAAATTCTATTTCATTCATGCCTTATGAAGATTTTGCTCACAAGTTTGAGACTCAAGCATTTAGACCGAAGTCGGACTAGTGTAGTCTTTATAATCGAGTGAGTACTTGCTCGAACTAGAAGTAGAGTGACCCTTAGGTTCTAGTTGAGTAAGGACGATTTCTCGAAATCAAAAAATAAAATGGCCCTTGGGCTCTTGAATTAGGCCAATACAGCCTCAAAAGAATGGCTTTTTCCCCTTTTCGGCTTAAAAGAGTTAATCATATAATAATTTGTTGTGCCTTAGCACGAGATAAATCTGTACCCATTAGGTTTTTCAGAGTTTAGTGTTATCGAAACCTTTTACTTTGTTATGCTTTAGCACAAAATTGTTCGAGGGTTCGGACAATTCAATACCCCTTAGGGTTTTTTGAGGGTTGACGTTGCCGAACCCCTTTTATCATTTTGCCGAGGGTAGCCTTTTTAATCGATTTATAAAAGTATTTGAAGGCCTGTTTTTTTATGGAATTCGGACGTCTCCGAACTGTGTTAACTTGGCTGTATCCTTGGGATTTGCCTCTTGAGCTTGTTTCCCAATTATAATTCGAACTTGTTCAAAGTGATAGTCCTCGAGTGGCGTGGTCGTGTCCTATAAAATAAGGGTTTCCTTTTTAAGGTCTTACGATCTCGAGGTTTTAATAATTCGACCGTGTCGATTTTTTGGATAGCAGTCCCCAAGTACAGGGTCAATTGTTCGAACTCTAGGGGACCGGCCCTTGAACCAGTTTCCACAATAGATCATAAGTATGAAATTGTAAAGTAGAAATTTCTCTAAGGCAAGGAATGTCTGGCGAGGAAAAAATACTTCTTTCAACAGATTATGCATGCGTACATGTGATGTTTTATACATCAAGACCACACAAGAAGGGAGGTGATTTGTGTGGTGTCCAATTTTTGAGTGTTGTCGTTATAGAAGGACCTGATTCTTTCCAACTCGTACTGTTGCGGAATAATAAATGCAGAAAAGTAAAGAACACAGAGATTTTTATGTGGAAAACACCCGGCTCAAAAGGTGAAAAAAAACACGACCTACTAATCAGTAGGATTTTCTCCAAACTCTTCACTACAACAATGAGCCAAACAGCATTTACAAAATAAACTCTTTTGTAAACCTAAGGATTAACTCTAACCCTTTGTGGAAAACTAGCCTCTAGCTATTTGCGACAAACTTCAAGTTAACTATAACTTGAACACTCGGTACCTATTACAATTGCTTCTAGATAAAGCTTAAAGGTACAATTTGTAATCACCTACTACAAATAAACTAGACTAAAAGACAACAGATGGAACTGGTTCTTCTAGCTGGTTCAAGTAGCTCCAGATTCGCACTCTCCAATTTTGCTCTCAATTCTTGATAAATTTCTGTTTTTGTGCGTCTATATACAATAAGAACAATCTGCAATTTATAGGAGTTAGTATATAAGGAATTAACTAGAATCCTAATCAACTCCTCCTTGGTAGAAGAGTTCTAGTCAAACTCAACTCCTAAATCCTTCCTTATCTTAGATTCTGTTCTTATTGAATAAGGAGTCCTTCTCCAATTTCGTTTTTGCAATCTTTTCGATCAGAAGATATCTCAATTTTACCAGAATACATTTATCTCATGCATGTGCATCTCATGTGCCTTTAACTCTGCTGGTCTATGTCACCTGTGATGGACCTGGTTCATCTCGGAGTTCCTTTGTCAATCTTCAAAACTATTTCCTTTCTTGGGCCAACAAATTCCCCCTTTTTGATGATGACAAACTTTGTGCTTCAGGCCTGTTTCAGCTTAGTCCAACATTGACATATATAAGAGTATTAAGCATTTATCACAAAGAACCAGGTTCATTAGTTTATAAATATCACATGTTCAGAGCACAACCTATCTTCCCCATTTTTCCATCATCGAAAAGTTGCAAAAACAATTGTGTGAATCCCAGATTTTTAACACTTACTCATGGCCATTTGGGCAACTGCATATGCAATCATGGATTAATCATCAATAATCAACTAAGAATTCAAACTATCAAAAAATAGAGATACTGAATCAAAGCAAAACGCATCAGATTTCATTGATAGAGCGAATACGATTCTGCCACAATCCACAAAATAAAACAAAAATAGTTAAAACATGAGCAACAAACAAAAATTCTGAATCTGGGTCACTGAAAGTTCTAGGCAGGCTAGGAAACTAAGGCTTGGAAAAACTGCAGATCTGGTTCATTTTGCCAAGATGGATGGTTCAGTAGACTTAGAAACAGATGAAGACTTCTCTGAGGAAGTCTTGGCTTTCTTGAGCTTAGGGGTCTGAACCTCTACCTCTGCCACTTTTTCACTTTGATGGACCGAATCCATCTCATCCCCTTCAACAACCTCAATAGGCTCAACAACCTTTTCTTACCCTTTTTCCACTTTTTTCTTCTTACTCTCCTCTAAAGCTCTCTTCAACTCGTCCTCACTTTGCTTTACCTTGCTCCTTGTAGTTCTTCCTCTTGGAAGAGAAATATTAGAAGTCTTAGAAGGAGCAGCTTTTCTTTTCTTACTTTCTCTTGTTGTTCCATACGTTTGAGCTTTAGGAGTTCTTTTCCTCTTTGGATTGTAATTATCACCTAACATTTTCAGCAAATCCGCCAGGGTTTCCTAAGTAGATGAACCAGGTTCATCTGTACCTTTCCTAAATTTACTAACCTTTCAGCGGTTTTTCCTGATTCACTTCCCCCTGCGTTCTTGCTACTTTCTTCCTCCTTCTCTGGCTCACCTCCACAAATAGCCATTCTAAAAGATTCAGAGGTGGGTGAAGAATCAGCCACTTCTTTCCTTTTCCCTTTCTCATTATTCCGTACTCCCTCACTCTCATTTTTTTTAATTTAATTTTTACCACCTATTCTTATTGTTTCCGGCAACTCCGCATCTATTACAGACCCAACCAGTATGAACCTATTTTGTAAGTTTTTCATCAACATCAGAGATGACCTCAGAAGAAGGACTTGGGACAGATGTTACCTAAGTCATAATCGAAAAACCCAGTTTCTTCCCCCTCAGTCGCCGACTTGAAAGAATCATCAGAAATTTGGGAATGGTTCTGTAAGGGAGGGGATGGCTTGAATGAGATTTTAGTTTTGAATATACGGTTAAGGATTCCCTAGAATCTAGGTATTTTAATTTGGTGAGGATTCTTGTTGAAACGGAACTGGTTCAAAGTCAATTGGATAGGCTTTTGAAGATTTTGAGTTTGGGTAGAGTTCTGCTCATGATTTAATTATCTGTATTTCAAAGTGTGCAGAGTGTAGAACACATACCTCGCCTTTCAGATGAACCAGCACGATGAACCAGGTTCATCATTTCAGAATCATCTTGATCAAGCCTCAATTTGCAGAGATAGAAAAAATTTCATTAGTGACTGGTAAGTCATATCAAAACATGGCATAAGAGTATACTTTTTACAGTATAAGACTGAGCAATTGTTAATCTGATTATTTACACAAATTCCTGATTCTCTAGCCAATTTTTTTTCATTTTTCCTTCTTCTTTTTCCCTTTTTTTTCATGTACATTCTGAACCGGTTCAATCATATGATCTTAATCACCCCTAATAGTAACCTGTTCCTTTCAAAATGCTCTCTACTCGGTGCTTTTGTAAAGATATCAACAATCTGTTTATCAGTAGCATAAAACTCAATAGTGATCAATCCCTTCTCATAATTATCCCTTAAAAATGATGTCTAACATCTATGTGCTTAGTTCTTTTGTGATGAACCGAGTTCTTGGTCATACTAATTGCATTAGTGTTTTCACAAAAGATAAGGATACAACCTAAATCAACCCCACAATCAATTAATTGTTGTTTGATCCACAATATTTAGCACAACATGAGGCAACATCAATACACTCAGTTTTAGCAGTAGATAAGCCCTCAGAATTTTACCTTTTTGGTGGCCCAAGACACAAGACATGAGCCAAGAAATTGTGTCATACATGAGGTGCTCTTTCTATCCACAAGAAAAGATGCATAATCAACATCATCATATCCCACTAAGTTGAAATTACTACCTTATGGATACCATAGACAAAGGTCAGTGGTGCCTTTTAGGTATCTCAAGATCCTCTTGACAGCAGTCAAGTGAGACTCATTTGGATTTTCCTGGAATCCAACACAAAGGCCTACACTGAAAACAATGTTAGGTCTGCTAGCAGTGATATATAACAAAGAGCTAATCATTCCCCTATACATCTTCTGATCAACAGATGAACCGGGTTCATCCATATCCAATTTTGTGGATGTTGCAATAGGAGTGTCAATTTCTTTGGATGTTCCTTCCTTGTTTTGTTACTGAGGAATAGGTTCATGGACAGGTTCCCTCGAGGTTTGAGGATCGGTTCCTCTCTAGTCAGTTCCCCCTGTCACGTTGCCCTAGGTGGAAAGACCTGTTACATCACCTGTTCCATCATGTGATGCTGCTTCAGGCTGGACTATGACTTCATCATTTGAGTTTCTTGTTATTCCAATCTCTTCTTCATCTTGTTCCTTATCAACCCCAATTATCTCACCTTTCTTCCCATTTCCAAAGGAGACATTACCTCATTTGAGGTTCTCAAGTGAAAGGAATTGGTCCTTGTTTCTTGTCATGTGCTTTGAGCAGCCACTATCCATATACCATATTTGGTTGCTCCCCTTCACTTGAACCTGCAAAAGGAAATCAAGGGTTAGTCTTAGTAACCCAAACTAGTTTGGGTCCCTTTCTATAGTCAAAAGGATTCTTTTTAGCCCAAGTTGGCAGCCTATTTTTCCCTAGAACAAATTTTTTGTTCTTCTGACTTGCCTTCTCTTTTGCAATGCATTCACTTTTATAGTGACCAGTATTACCACAGTGTGTGCATATCTTGTTCTCAGGGAGTGTGAGGTACTTGCCTTTGGGATCCCACTTAGGTGTAGAGTTCCCAAAGCCGATGTGAGGCCGACCTCCGAGGGCTCACGGAGGAGAGAAGTGCCCTCAAACTTCTCAGTAGGCAAAAAGAGGAAGAAATCAAGGACCTCTGATCTGAGTTGGCCAAGGCTTACCAAGATCAGACCAACCTGATCGCGCAGGTAATGACAATCTTAAAAGCTCATGATCTTGATTCGGGAACAGTCGTTAATACTTCAATCTCACAACTGCAGCAGAAGATCAAAAGAATCGAGCAGTTCTGCGAGGAGGTCAATACAATGAAGGCGGAGTCGCTGGGGTGGAAAGAAAGTATGGACCGCCTTTGTTGCAGAAAAAGAGGCTGCTCGAGCCCAATTTTCATCAGTCAAAAGTCAGTTTCGAGGCATGAAGGATAAAAGCTCAGCTCAGGAAAAGATAATAGAGGAGCTCAAGGCTCGGTTGGCTTCCGAACTTTCAAAGGCCAAATCTAAGGCCGAAAAGGCAAAGGCCGAGGCTGAGACGATCGTGGTCGTCTACCGGGTCGATGTTGAAGCCGCTCAAGTCCAAGCGAGATAGGCAATCGAGACTGCTCAAACTCGAGCACACTGGATTGCTGAACTCGCCAAGTGCCAATCTCGGAGGGAAACCCTCGAGGAGATCCATGCTCGAGGTTTCGATCTTACCGACGAGATAATAAAGGCTAAAGAGCATGAAGCTGATGCTAGAGCGCTGACCTCTTCCGATGATGATGATGATTGAAGCAAGTGTGGGTCCGAAAAGGGAGGACCTCGATGGAGAAAAAACTACACCCGAGGAAAATTAAGAACCTTAGGCATTTTTTTTTTGATTTTTTGCATGGAACCCTGGTCGGTCCTAGTAAATATCTTCGTATATATAGAAGATATTTTCTTCTCTTAGACTTGTCTTTATTCTATTTCCTGCCTCGTGAAAATTCTATTTCATTCATGCCTTATGAAGATTTTGCTCACAAGTTTGAGACTCAGGCATTTAGATCAAAGTCGGACTAGTGTAGTCTTTATAATCGAGTGAGTACTTGCTAGAACTAGAAGTAGAGTGGCCCTTAGGTTTTAGTTGAGTAAGGACGATTTCTCGAACTCAAAAAATAAAATGGCCCTTGGGCTCTTGAATTAGGCCGATACAGCCTCAAAAGAATGCTTTTTTCCCTTTTCGGCTTAAAAGAGTTAATCATATAATAATTTGTTGTGCCTTAGCACGAGATAAATCTGTACCCATTAGGTTTTTCGGAATTTAGGGTTATCGAAACCTTTTACTTTGTTATGCCTTAGCACAAAATTGTTCGAGGGTTCGAACAATTCAATACCCCTTAGGGTTTTTTGAGGGTTGACGTTGTCGAAACCCTTTTATCATTTTGCCGAGGGTAGCCTTTTTAATCGATTTATAAAAGTATTCGAAGGCCTGTTTTTATTATGAAATTCGGATGTCTCCGAACCGTGTTAGCTTGGCCGTATCCTTGGGATTTACCTCTTGAGCTTGTTTCCGATTATACTTCGAACTTGTTCGAAGTGTTAGTCCCCGAGTGGGGTGTCCGTGTCCTATAAAATCGAGGGTTTCCTTTTAAGGTCTTACGATCTCGAGGTTTTAATAATTCGACCATGTCGATTTTTTGGATGGCAGTCCCCAAGTACAGGGTCAATTGTTCGAACTTTAGGGGATCGGCCCTTGAGCCAATTTCCACAATAGATCATAAGTATGAAATTGTAAAGTAGACCCTCTTGAATAAGGAGTCCTTATCCAATTTCGTTTTTGCAATCTTTTCGATCAGAAGATATCTCAATTTTACCAAAATACATTTATCTCATGCATGTGCATCTCATGTGCCTTTAACTCTGCTGGTCTATGTCACCTGTGATGGACCTGGTTCTGCTCGGAGTTCCTTTGTCAATCTTCAAAACTATTTCCTTTCTTGGGCCAACAACATGTTTTGCCATTAGGGATCGATTAATCTATATGGACACGGTTCATTCGACCATTTGGCCGTTTACAAAATTTACCTATCTAGACCCTGTTGACATGAAGTACTTTCCTTGTAATCATTCGAGGGTGATGTCCCCCAGTATTCGAGGTTGATTGTAAAGAAGCTCAGATACTGTTGAATTGCTCGAAAAAACCTATTTGGGATAAAAACCGGTCTAAGGGAAAAAGAGTGCAACACGTGCTTTCAGAACTAAGGACTCCGTGTTTGGAGAAAACTTCGATGTCTTCAACCAAACACCTGCAGCTGGTTAGTATAAAATATAAATGAAAATGGAGAAACTCATACCTTAGCAGTAATATCGTTTGAGAAGTGATATGTTCCAATTGTTCGGCAATTGCTCTCCGTTCGTCGTACCAAGCTTGAAGGATTCTTTTTCGACAATTTCGAGGACCTGGTACGGTCCCTCCCAATTTGGGCCAAATTTTCCTTCGTTTGGGTCTCGAGTATTGAGGGTGACTTTTCTCAGAACTAAGTCCCCGATTTTGAAGTGTCGCAGATTGGCTCTTCGGTTGTAGTACATTTCGATCTGCTGCTTCTGTGTGACCATTCAAACGAGGGCGCCTTTTCGTTTTTCATCTAGCAATTCGAGGCTTGTATTCATAGCCTCGTGATTTGACTCTTCCATCGCATATCAAAACCTGACGCTAGGTTCCCCGACTTCGACCAAGATCAGAGCTTCGGTGCCAAATACTAAAGAGAATGGTGTTGCCCCCGTACTGGATTTTGACGTTGTTCGATACACCCAAAGGACCTCAGAAAATATTTCTTTCCACTTTCCCTTAGCTTCGTTCAATCTTTTCTTTAGATATTGAATGATGGTCTTTTTCGTTGATTCATCTTGTCCGTTCCCACTAGGGTGATATGGCGTTGACAAAATCCTTTTTATTTTGTGGTCTTCGAGAAACTTTGTCACTTTGCTGCCAGCGAATTGCTTCCCATTGTCACATACGATCTCGGCAGGCATCCTGAATCGGCATATAATGGTCCCAGATGAATCTATGACTTAATTTTCTTTGATTTTCTCGAAAGCTTTTGCTTCAACCCACTTAGAAATATAGTCAGCCATAAACAAAATAAATTTAGCTTTACCTGGGGCCGATGGTAGAGGGCCGACGATATCCATTCCCCATTTCATGAACTGGCCATGGGGATAAGACTGAATGGAGTTGCTCTCCGGGTTGGTGGATCACGGCGCATATCTTTGACATTTGTCGCATTTTTGAATGAATTCTTTAGTTTCATTTTCCATATTGGCCCAATAGTATCCTGCTCTGATGACTTTGTGAACCAATGACTCGGCACCAGAATGATTCCCACAAGTGCCTTCGTGAATTTCCCATAGGACATTGTCAGTGTCTCTAGGACCCAAACATATTGCCAACGGTCTATCAAACATCCTTCTATATAGTGTTCCATCTTTAGCCAATGTGAATTGTGCAATCTTCGTACATAGAGTCCTCGATTCCTTAGGATCCGATGGAAGCTTTCCGTTCTTTAGGTACTCGATAAATTTATTCCTCCAATCCCAAGTCAGACTTATGGAGTTTATTTCGGTGTGGCCATCTTCGATTACTGGCCTTTAAAGTTGTGCGACAGTCCCCGAGCTAATATCATTGTCTTCGACTGATGACCCCAAATTTGCAAGGACATCGGCCTCGTTGTTTTGTTCTCGAGACACATGTTGTAGGGTCCATTCCTTTAACCGATGTAGAGTCACATGTAGTTTGTCCAAATACCTATGCATTCTATCTTCTTGAACCTCGAAAGTTTTGTTGACTTGGTTTACCACAAGTAGGGAGTCACATTTGGCCTCGATGACCTATTCTCCCAAACTCTTAGCTAACTCGAGACCTGCAATCATGGCCTCATACTCGGCTCATCGTTAGTTAACTTGGGCGTTTTGATAGATTGTCTAATTGTATTACCTGTGGGTGGCTTCAAAACGATGCCTAGCCCGAACCCTTCACGTTCGAAGCACCATCCGTGAAGAGGTTCCACACCCTCGATAATGTACCCAATTTTAATAATAGTTCCTTTTCGACCTCGGGTACGAGGGTTGGCATAAAGTCGGCCACGAAGTATGCTAAGATTTGAGACTTGATGATCGTTCGGGGTTGATACTCGACATAGTACCCACTGATCTCGATGGCCCATTTGGACAGTCGGCCCGAGAGTTCAGGCTTATGCAAAACATTGCGAAGAGGATAAGTGGTCACCACACAGATTAGATGACATTGAAAATATGGTTTTAATTTCCTAGAGGCTCTTATTAGGGAAAGCGCTAATTTTCCTAAGTGCGGGTACCGGGTCTCGGCCTCACCGAAAGTTTGACTAACATAGTAAATAGGAAATTGCGTACCTTTCTCTTCTCGAACTAGGACCCCACTTACCGCGATTCCCGAGACTGTTAGGTGCTCGTTCGCTTTCAGAATATGAAGCATCGGTGGGCTCGAGAGGTATCACTTAAATTCTTCCAATTCTTGTTGACATTCCGGGGTCCATGCAAAATTGTTCTTATTTTTTAGCAATGAGAAGAACCGGTGGCTTCTATTTGAAGACCTCAAGATGAATCGGCCTAGGGCGGCTATGTGCCCTGTCAATCTTTGTATGTCCTTAACATTGTCCACGGCTGTGATGTCTTCGATTTTCTTGATTTTATCGGGGTTAATCTCGATCTCCAATTTGATACCATAAAGTCGAGGAACTTGCCCGAGACGACCCTGAATGCACACTTCTCCGAGTTGAGCTTCATGTTGTATTTCCTTATTATATCTAAGGTCTCCTGTAAATGTGTCAAATAGTCCTCTACTCGCATGAACTTAACTAGCATATCGTCAATATAAACCTCCATTGATTTACCTATCTGTTCTTTGAACATTTGATTTATTAGGCGTTGATAAGTAGCACCAGAATTTTTTAGTCCAAACGGCATTACATTATAGCAATAGGTGTCGTACTTAATAATGAACGCAGTCTTTTCCTGATCCTCTGGGTTCATTTGTATTTTATTGTACCCGGAGTAGGCATTGAGAAAACTAAGTATCCCACAGCCAGTCGTGGCATCGATCATGGGATCGATATTCGGCAGAGGAAAAGAGTCTTTAGGATATGCTTTGTTTAAATTTTTATAGTCTATGCACATTCTAAGTTTATTTCCCTTTTTAGGGACTACGACTACATTTGCTAACCATTCGGGATATTTTACCTCCGAATGGATCCAATTTTGAGAAGTTTGGTTACCTCGTCCTTGATGAATGTATATTTTACCTCGGACTGGGGCTTCTCTTTTGTTTTACTGTGTGGAACTTCGGGTCCAAGCTCAGTCGATGTGTAGTGATCTCTGGTGCGATCCCTGTCATATCTAGGTGGGACCAAGCAAAACAATCCATATTATCGATAAGAAATTTAATGAGTTTTTCCCTGAGCTTGGGGGTTAACCCCGTACCCATGTATACCTTTCGATCGGGTAGATGCTCGATCAATATGATTTTCTCCAGCTCTTCGACTGTTGATTTGGTGGCGTCGGAATCCTTGGGGATTATGAAGGATCGAGGGATCCAGTAGTCATCATCCTCGTCCATTCCCTGCTTCTCCGACTGAGTCGAGGCTGGTGGCTGTGATTGCTATTTTAGCTTCATGTTTTCCTTTGGACTCCGATCCCTTTGTTGACGAGAGAGTTGATACCGGTATTACTTCGTCGACCGCAAACATCTTTTTGGCAGCATGTTGTTCCCCATACATCGTTTTTACTCCATCTGGTGTTGGGAATTTCAGCATTTGATGAAGGGTTGAAAGGACCGCCCTCATGTTGTGAATCTAGGGTCTTCCGAGCATGGCATTGTATCTCATATCGCCCTCGATCACATGGAACTTTGTTTCTTCAATAGTTCCGGCTACGTTTACTGGTAAGATAATTTCACCTTTAGTTGTTTCACTTGCCATGTTGAAGCCATTGAGAAGCTGAGTTGCGGGTACGATCTGATCTTGTAAGCCGAGCTGCTCCACGACCCTCTATCGAATAATATTGGCCGATCTTCCTGGATCAATTAAAACACATTTAAACTAATTTTATTTATAAGGATAGAGATTACCAATGCATCATTGTGGGGTTGTGAGATCCCTTCCGCTTCCTCATCATTGAATGATAAAGTTCCTTCTGGTACAAAGTCTTGAGTTCGTTTTTCCATGATGATTGATACTTTAGTGCACTTGAACACGGGCCCTTGTGGGATATCGACCCCACTAGTGAACATGTGAATCACGTGATGTGGTTTTTCCTGCTCATTTTTCCTGTTTGCATCCCTGTCTCTGAAATGGTTTTTAGCTCGGTCGCTCAAAAATTCTCTAAGGTGACCCTCGTTGAATAGACGGGCCACCTCCTCCTGTAGTTGTTTGTAGTCTTCGATTCTACGACCACGTGTACCATGGTATTTGCATATTTCATTAGGGTTCCTTTGAGTTGGATCGGTCTATAGAGGTCTGGGCCATCTAGTATCCTTGATTCTCCCAATGGCTGATACAATACCTTATGCGTCGGTGTTGACGTTGTACTCTGACAATCGTAGCGCTTCTGTGGTCTCGACATGCTTATCGAAGCCACTTTTTCTCATAATCCCTCGAGAGCTCTGTCCTCGATCATTCCTTCGATCATTTTGAATGGGATTGCGTCCCGGGCCGCTGTTTCTACGATCTGCGTTGTATGGTTGATATCGATCTCTATTCGATCGAGGTTCTCTATCCATGTCTCTTTGAGTTCTGCTGATGGGCCTGTTTGGATAAATGGAACCGGAAGGGGTCGCCAATTGATCATCCTCGACCCTGATCTTTGACTGGTACCGATTATGTACATCGGCCCATGTCACTACTGGATATTCAATTAAATTCTGCTTTAGTTGTCATGATGCCACCGAACTTCGTTCATTCAAACCTTGAGTAAAGGCTTGAACAGCCCAGTCGTCTGTGACCGGGGGTAGTTCCAAGCATTCCATCTGGAACCGAGATACGAATACCCTCAATATTTCATTGTCTTTTTGTTTCACCTTGAAGAGGTCCGACTTCCTAGTCGCAACCTTTATTGCTCCGGCATGTGCCTTTACGAAGGAGTCTGTAAGCATGGCGAAGGAATCGATGGAGTTAGGCGGAAAATTGTGGTACCATATCATTGCTCCTTTCGACAAAGTTCCTCCAAATTTCTCTAGTAGAACGTATTCAATCTCATCATCTTCTAATTCATTCCCCTGTATTGCGCATGTATAAGAAGTGACATGCTCATTGGGGTCATTGGTCCCATTGTATTTGAGAATTTCTGGCATGCGAAATTTTTTTGTGATGGGCTTTAGAGCCGCACTTGGAGGGAAAAGCTTCTGCACGAACTTCTTCGAGTCCCGACCTTTTAGGATCGATGGTGCCCCCGGTATTTGGTCAACCCGGGAATTGTATGTTTCTACTTTTTTATCATTTGCCTCGATTTTCTTTTCCCTTGATTCAATCCGTTTAGTGAGCTCCTTGAGCATTTTCATAATGGTGGTGGGGTCAGTCCCCGATTCATTGGCGTTCGACCTCTCCAGTACAGGCTCGGTCCTATGGACGACTTTTGGTTCGATTCCACTTAGTGCTCGGTGCTGATTTTATAGTTGTGCTATAGTGGCTTGTTGAGCCTGTAACATTTCAAATATTAATTGGAGGCTAACTCAACCATCTTCTCCGCCATGCGTACCTCGACCACCTGATCGAACTTCCCTGCATACGCTACCTTCGGGATCAACACCCAAATTTGCATTTAGGGCGACATGTGAACTGACATCAACGTGATTTGCAATTGGTGCTCTCTCGAGGTAAGCCTGAGGCACCTCGATCCCTGGGGCGGCTATATTGTCATTTTTCCCATGAAATCCGAGGTCGTTGTCACCAAGTGTGGGTGCTGCTTGTGAGTTTGACATGTTTATCCTGAAAACAAAGATTCTTAAAAGAACAAGTGTAAAGAAGTGTGTGCTATCAGAATCAGTATTAAGCAATCACTATTATTCTTAGCCCCACGGTGGGCGCCAAACTATTTACCCTTAAAATTGGATAACAATTAAACTTATAATGTGGTTTTAAGGACACGTTACTTCACTCAATATCAATTGATAAATATGAAGATAAATAACAGAATTGAATAGCAAAATAAAGCAAACCGGTGTTAGAATGGAACTCAACCCTTGAGTTTGGGTACTCTCGAACTGGTTGGTGCAAGAATGATAACAAGCTGATGAGTATAAACGAGAAAGAGAATTATACTGCTTTGATATCTGTGAACAATGTGTAGTACAAATGATTAGAACCCCCTTTATATAGTAGAGGAATTTCACTTATGGTATAACTCTAATTACAGCAGGAAATCCCATTATTAGCTAATTAACTATTTCTGATTTGATCCATTCCGAGATTTACGCCATGATCCTCGACCAATCACGGATATCTCGCCTTTCTGTTATTGTGTTATCTTTGATCTTGCTCGATGCCTATCTCATTTGGCTTCGATCGCTACTAGCCTCGACCTCGACAGGTACCTCGGTTCCGAACTCGGTACCTTATCCTTGTGATTTAGTCTGTTCCGTTACGAGGCCAACCTCCGATGCAACCTCCTGGTCTCGGTTAAATAGTAAAATCGGGTAAGCCCGATTTTAACCGTATACAAGAATTTTTCTAGTTTAATATTTGTTAGTTATTAGTCAAAAATAAAAACCTTAAACTTTATAACTTAGAAAATTATTCAAATTTGTCTCCTTAGTATTATGAACAGTTGTAACTAAACGTTGTTTTCCGTGGATTCGATTTCAAACTCTTCGACCAGATTATATTTGCAACGATCCTTTAGTTCTTCTTATAAAGTATAGTTGGGCGTGATCACATTCTCAATTAGATTCTTTGAGTAGGAATTTAAGATTCACTTTGATTTTTGAGAGAGGTGAGTTCTTCCGTTCACTAATAACATGACTTTGGAGTTGATTAAACAATGGAAAGCAAAGTCAATGCAAATACAAAAGAGTTGGCTCTCGTATTACTGGAAAATAAAGTGTCGACATCTAATTTGGAAATGAGGAGGAGTTACTACACATTTTTGAAAGGGATCAAGCTTTCAAAGAATATTCTAAATAATATGCCTTTAGCGTTTCATGCTTCATTCTCGATAATGGAGTACATATATTGCATAAATTAATAGAAAAAGAGAAGATTCGAAGTCAAAACTCCTTATTCTAGAGTTTATTTTTAATTTATTTGGTGGATCAGTGGGCGTTTAGGAACCCAAATTAGTGGTGGCGTGGCCCAAGCCCATACAATGCCTAAACAATGTGCGCCACGAAAACAAAAGCGAGTGCGAAGAACGCGCACCAATCCCAGGAATTTCCTTCTTTATAACATCCTCGATCCTTCCAATTAGTCACAGACATCGTTCCGTTCATTGTATTTCCGACGAAAAAAACTGTGAGTCCTCAACTCTACTTAATGGAGTATCAAGTATTGAAGGCTTGTCTGATGTTTTCATTTTTGGGTTTCAGATAGAGAAATGGCGGTGAAGAAGAGTGTGGGATCACTGAAAGAAGCAGATCTGAGGGGGAAGAGAGTATTCGTGAGAGTTGATCTGAACGTTCCATTGGATGAAAACTTTAACATCACTGATGACACCAGAATCAGAGCCGCTGTACCTACCATCAAGTACTTGATGCAACACGGTTCTCGTGTCATTCTTGCCTCTCATCTGGTAAGCTTTACTTTTCCTTGAATCTTGCCTATTTACGCTTACGTGCTATAGATTCGGTCTGTCTTATTTAGTTAAAGTCCTTGGTTATTATCTGAAGGACTTTGCTGTCTTTCTTTCATCGATTTCTGTTCTTTGTCAAGTCCTTGATCATTGCAGCACTGATTTTGTTTGTGAACTTAAGTTTAAATATATTCATGTATTTGTTCTGCGCTTGTGGATTTTCTTTGTGTGCTTACAACTGCCGGTTCTGTTGTGGTTTTCTATCTTTTTCAAGGATTTAAGTTGTATACCCCGATAGTATAATGATTTTTTTGATTTTTTTTCCTGTTATAACAAGTCACTTATCATTTGTTCTGAATTACCAATCAACGCTATTGAATAGAATTACATGCAATTTTCTTTCAAATGAACTGATTATGTAAATATTTTTTTACACCGTTAATGCACTGAACTTAAACTCTTTTTCCAAATGTAGTAGGTATTAGGTGTGGGAAAAAAAGAAGAGCATATGTGAGGTAGGGGTAAGAAGCTAAAACTTTGGCTAAATCAGCATCCGGAGCTTTAATTTTGTGGCTTCGCAGACATTGTATTGCATGGATAAATTTGTTCAAGGGCTGGTGTAACAAGGACATTGGTGATCAGTTATCAAATTTTTCTGACTTTCTTGCCAAGCCGTGATATTAGTTACCGATAAAAACCCAAATGGAAAGATTCTGCCTTTTATTTTCTCCAGCTCTCCTGCCAGCAACACTGAGTCACCGCTATAGGGTTTACGTCCAGTCAAGTTTTGTTCCTTTTTTTGGTGGTGTCTCGGCCAGTTTGCATGCACTTGGACTAGTCCACCAGATACCTGGGATATACCTGGATGAGAAGGAATTATCTAGCTTTTTTGCGTTTGCTGAGGTTTGAACCCCCATCTCCCATGGTGCATTCCAACTTCATTGACTTCTAGAGCACACCATGGTTTTCCCGCTTTCTTCTTGTTTGTCAATCTTTGGTTAGTATATCCATATTTTGGCAGTTAGACGTGTAAGTTCAAGAACGTTTGAAGTTGAAATGGAGCACAAGTAGGAAGGAGGGGGAGAGTTCTCTCGGGTATCCTAATTGGAACTGTAAACATACATATAGAGAAGAGATGCTGCACAGAACAATACCACTGGTGTAAATGATTCTGTGGAGATTTGTCGTCTTGGGACAAGGAGATCTGATAGCTTCAGAAGTTCGAGAAACTAGCTTTACTTCTCTTTGTGCCAAGAACTTTGGTTTGAGAAACTAACTATTATTTGTCACCTCTGGAATTTTCACTCGTTGAAAATTCTATTAGGCTTTGTTACTCATAATCTTTGTATAGCTGATGAACCATTCTGTACAATCTTTTCCTTCTGAATAATCTTTTTACTGTGTGTTTCTCTTGTTCTCTCTATGTGTTTTGTGATCGTCTGTTGTTGGTTTTAGGGTCGCCCTAAAGGTGTTACTCCAAAGTACAGCTTAAAGCCGCTTGTGCCTAGACTTTCAGAACTATTGGGAGTTGAGGTCTGTATGCTGTTCTTTTCTTGTTCTCTGTTGACTAATTTTTTATTCTAGTCCTATTTAAAAAGGTTATTATGTTCTAATTTTACTCAGGTCAAGATAGCAAATGATTCAATTGGTCCAGAAGTTGAGAAATTGGTCGCTGAAATACCTGAAGGAGGAGTTCTGCTGCTGGAGAATGTCAGATTCTATAAAGAAGAGGAGAAGAATGAGCCCGAATTTGCCAAGAAATTGGCATCTCTTGGAGATTTGTACGTCAATGATGCATTCGGGACTGCTCATAGAGCCCATGCTTCCACAGAAGGGGTTGCTAAGTACTTGAAACCAGCTGTTGCTGGATTCCTTATGCAAAAGGTACTAATCTAAGATTTCAGGCTGTCAAATAGAGGAAAAGATGTTTATTATACATATTTCTAGGAAGAATAAAGAATTCGAGAGTAGCTCAATTGTGCTGCACATGATTGGATGGGTTAATTGTCATTCAGCAGTTACTATATTCACATAAACTCTTTTATTGTATTGTGGTTGTCTTAATATATTTGTTGTAGTGGCTTACTCTGCATCATCAATGCTTGTAGGAACTTGACTATTTAGTTGGAGCTGTGGCAAATCCCCAGAAGCCATTTGCTGCCATTGTTGGTGGTTCAAAAGTATCATCTAAGATTGGTGTTATAGAGTCTCTCTTGGAGAAGGTTGACGTGTTATTGCTTGGCGGAGGAATGATCTTTACTTTCTACAAGGCGCAAGGGTACGCTGTTGGATCATCACTAGTGGAGGAGGACAAGCTTGATTTGGCAACATCTCTCATGGAGAAGGCAAAGGCAAAAGGGGTATCTCTATTGATTCCCACTGATGTAGTGATTGCCGACAAGTTTGCTGCTGATGCGAACAGCAAGGTTAGATCCTTCGTCTGTATAAACTGCTTTATTAGGTCAATTTTACTTTGAAGTAAAACTAACTGCTGTTCAATTCATGAAAGAAAAAAACTAACTGCTGTCATGTATGTTCGCTGCTTTTTGGGAGAGAATGCTTTTTGCAGCAGTACCTTGTATTACTTGCTGGCCATGGTCTTCGCTGACTTTATTTTTTGGCCTTTTAGGTTGTTCCAGCATCTGAAATTCCTGATGGCTGGATGGGATTAGATATTGGACCCGATGCAATCAAGTCATTTGGCAGCGCCTTGGATACCACCAAGACTGTCATTTGGAATGGACCAATGGGTGTGTTTGAGTTTGACAAGTTTGCTGCTGGAACAGAGGTATAACTTGGAGGTTTTCTCAAATATGTGCCGTAGCTCTAAGCCATTAGGATTTAAGACTTGTTATTCTACCCTTAAAAAATTTCTAGTGATGCTTTGAGATATTGTATATGTTTCCCTTTGGCAATGGGGGTTGATTGCATCTAATGCCCTTTTTGTTTGCCAGTCTATTGCAAAGAAACTGGCAGAGCTTAGTGGAAAGGGAGTGACAACCATCATAGGGGGTGGTGATTCTGTAGCTGCAGTTGAGAAGGTAGGACTTGCAGAGAAGATGAGCCACATATCAACTGGAGGGGGTGCTAGCTTGGAGCTTCTCGAGGGGAAACCACTACCTGGAGTGCTTGCCCTAGATGATGCATGAGCATTGCAATATAATGCTCATGCTTTGCTCCTTTATTTTTTTTTTTGCACATTTTGTTAGCTCTTATGTTTGGATTTTAATCCAGAGCAGATTTGGATCTGTAGAGTCTTGTAGGTTGGTAGATCAAATTGTAATAAGTATTTTCGGGGCCTCCATTATGTGCACTGCAGCAGTTGGCAGGGTACTGAGGTACTTCCTCTTGTGCCAAGAAAATCTAAGTTATCAAATCCTTTTATTGGATTGGAGTTGCTATCTACACCTGAGTTTTTGTTTCTTTTTAGTTTTTGCCTTTTCCTTTTGGCTGCTTTTATATCTCCGAAAAATTGTTGCCCTTGATCTTATCTTCACCAAAATTTTCATGTTGATTAGCTTCCTAAGCAAGGGCGTGGAGCTCCTGAGTTGTCTGTTGGCCAACACTTGTTTTTGGTCAGTCACACTGGTGATATTACAACATACCCAATGTAGTGTGGGGCCTGGGGAGGGTAGAGTGCAGAGAGAGATTCAGTCACAGTGGTGATAAAGATTTGAATTGGTATGCTGGGAATCATAAGATTGTGGTTTGCTTCCTATCCTACCTTCAGCTTTGAAAGAATGTTTATGATTCAAAATCTCAAGGCATGATGTTCTGAAGAAGACATTTCATAGCACTTCACTATTGGATTCGCTTCAGATTTCCAGGTTGATACAGCAAAAGCAGACTTGGGTTTGTTTAAGGCTTAAAAGGGGAAAAATACTGCACTGTTGATCTAAATTTGCAGTGTCAAACGGAAAACCGTGATCCTACTAACACCTTTTACAATGTGATCTGCTGTCCCTTCTCTTGGCCCTAGTCTGTTTCATGTTAGTTGCTTTCAACTTGGGATACCAACCTGGAGGTGACAAAAGGATCATTACTATCCCAAGTGTCTAGCACCTAGAGATCTTTTGATTCATTCTATGGTGAGCTCCCATTCAACCCTCCACATATTTGTCTACGTACGCTAGCTCTCATAAGTAATACTTCTAGATATAAGTGGTTGTTCTCCACGGAATCTGTTCGTAGCTATCTACTAACCTTTTGTATTTGTACGAACCTACCTTCAGCATACTATAATATTGGCATATTATCGGGGAGGGGGGTTTAATCCACATACATATATATTGGTATACCCTTCTCCCAACGTACTACTTGTTATCTGAGATCATATGGTAAGAGAAAAGCAGGCGCTTCAACTATAACTGCTTCAGTTTTATTTGTAGCGGTTAGATTGAAATAAAGAGGGTGCAGATAAGTCGTGGGAAATGACAATTTATCACAACTGGATGTGACCAGCAGAGTGGGTCCGTTTGTTTGTAGAATGCCTGCCAGTCGTGCAAAGAGAGGACGTAGAAAGTAGCTAAATGTAGGAGAAGTTCTGTTTCTCTTCTTCTGGCTAACTCTTTTGAAGAAAAATCACTTTGAGACCTTAAAAAGCAGTATATTGGTGCATAGTAGCGTCATCTTTTTGTTAGTCTAATAATCAAGACCACCGCTCCAATTTTTAAGTAGTATGTAATATTCAGTCTACTTGCGCTTGTTTTTTCTCTGACATGTCAAAGCCAAACATTTGTCAAGCAGATAGCAAAAAAGACAACCAGGGAAAATACTAAACAAAATGTGAGAGACAGCGATCGCGATGGGACTCGAACCCACAATCTCCCGCTCCGGAGGCGAGCGCCTTATCCATTAGGCCACGCGATCACTTGTGTTCAGCTATTTACCTTATAATTAAAATAATCAAATGTGGAAACAGACAAAACAAAACACTCACCAGTACTTTCATTTACCATTACAAAATGTAGTTTCAACAACCGGGGGGAGAGGGGAGTAACTAGGTAGTTTTAACATATGGGGTTAGGATAGTAGTTTTACAAAAGGGGAACGAAAGTTATAATTAGGAGAAGGGAGGACTCTAAACAAGGTAACCTCTCCAAAGACGATAAAAGAGTAATAAGGTGGAGCGACCTCTTTTCCCTCCAAAGTTAAGTAGTGGCGGCGTCCCACCATTCTTTCCTGATCTGGAAGTAGTAGTAGTGTCAATAGAAGGTAATTCCTCATGAATATGACCACCTCTTTCAAGTTTTGATGATATAATCTCTTCCTTGTCGTCATCTCCTTTTCCACGCATATGATCACAAGTCGAATTTGGCGTCTCATCACCCTTCGAGTCATCTTCATCCAATTGCTGTCCTAAAACCTCTATTTCGTCCTCCTCCTGAATACTCCCTACTCCTGTTATGGGTCGTTCATTGCTTTGTCTCTCACCACTAATTTCTTCAAGAATAATAGTGCTGGCCTTTGAATCATCCACATTATTAGTAATGTTGTCTATGACATCCTTTAACATCTGATCAGGTTCGGATAGTTTTGCATTGATGGCAGCCATTCGGGAGTTTTAGTCTACAATCTCCCACGTGCTATGTAGTATATGTAACACTAGGCAGCACATAGGCATATATATATATATAGATATTGAAGGGTGGAAGCGGTTAACTAAACGGTGGCAGCTTTTGGTTTTCAAAAGAAGCATCTCTCTGCATGAAACGTTATGACCCATGGATTTTCCCTATTAAAACTCTTTCTGCTCTATTCCCATGATCTTAAAGGACTAAAACGCTGTATAGTCTCTGCATAAAAGGCATACTCTACTCCCATGAAGTTACTATTCTTTGAATTATTACTATTAAAGGTACCTTCTTTTGTACCTCATGTCAGTCCCAAAATCCATCAATTTGCGGCAAACGCCAGCCTTCTTATTCCTAATAGGAATGTCCCTTATTGATTAATGCAAAAATGATTTTAACAATTACAAATATTTTATTTTAAATAAACACATTCGAGTGGTTTTTCCTTGCTCCTTATATTTACTTGTTAAACTAGTATAGTATCTTAAATAATTCTTTATCACGCGAAGTAGTAGAAATACAAAAGAAAACACACTTTTTATACTAGGACTGATGTGCCTCACATACATGTTACGTATTACTTAAAAGAATATTTTACTCCTTTTGTCTTTGCAATAATATGCATATTTGCCATGAAATCTCTTCTTTATAGAATGGCCCCCAAGAACGTCACTTCCAAAATAATAATGTCATACCAAAATATCCTTTAATGAGTAGCTCCATATGACGCAACCTAAGGTAATTAAAATAAAATTGGTTGATCCATTGATAGTCCATTTCGTTATTGGGGCTAGTCTGAAACGGAGTTCAATGAAATGATCAAATGCATAGGCGAAAGAGGTTCATAAACAGCGCATGCTTGTTGCTCATTAAAGAACAGAAAAAATGGACTCGTGATCAAATAGTTATAAGTAACTTAAGCACAGCAAATACAGGTCTGATTTTTCCCCAGCCTACTAGATTCTTACTAACAGCCACTCTTTCTGCATTCCCTCTGTTGACATATTTACGTGCCATAACTATCTTTGGATCTATGTTCCATTATTCGAGGATACAACGGACCAGGCAAACTTTGCAATGTCATATGTTGATGCACTCCTTGAAAGCATGTTGCATTTACGGTTCAGATGTGGAGACTGGTGCATCTGGATGTCCTCCCCATTCTGTCCACGAACCATCATAGACTGGAACATCAGTCTTTCCAAGTCGATTGAGGCCCTACAAATATGAAGAAACTTTGAATATCTCCATTTTGTGCCAACATAAAATGGAAAATTGGATACTGTTCATTGACATACAAGAAGATTGTCCCAAAAGAGAAACAGAGAGTTTGACTAACCAAGGCAAGTATGCAAGCTGTTACCCCAGTGCCACAAGAAGTTATTACAGGCTTGTCCAAAGAGACACCTATAGAAGAATAGGTTATCCATATAAGCAACTGGAAAAGTCGGATAATTTATAGAAACACTTAAAAAATACCAGATGCAAAAGGACTAACTTATGTGATTGAATGATTTATGATCAACTCTTTAATTCAAAGGGGAAGCCTTTTCAAATATACCATTACATTGAAACTTCGGACTACATTAAGTCCAATTAGGTACATATGCAAATGCATTAACATTTTATTCTCCCTATGCAAGCCATATTACATTGAAACTTCGGACGGCATTAAGTCCAATTATGTACATATGCAAATGCATTAACATTTTATTCTCCCTATGCAAGCCATCAAGCAAACGGAAGCTGTTCCTACCTTCCTGCTCAAATTTTTTCTTGAGCTCTTCCGCAGATAATAGTGTCTGAGAGCCATCCAGCATCTGCATGCAATCACCATAATAAGCCAGATACCCATACATGATTACAGAGCTTAATCTAGGAATTAGTCAGCAGGGATCAAAATTTCGAAACAAAGAGTTCTGCACCACAATGATTACCCTTGGTCGTATTGACGGCGTCAGCAAATAGTAGAACTCTGCTTATATATGGTTACAGAGCTTAATCCAGGAATTAATCAGTCGGCATCAACATTTAAAAACAAAGAAAATTATGCTAGAATGGTTACCCTTGATTGTACTAAGGGATTCTAGATAGTAGAACTCTACATACTGCCGAAGAATCTCTATATTGTTGGTGAAAAGAAACAAGAATGTAAGGAGGCACTACACACTTAGCCATTAGGTGCAATGTGCAATAGGTGCTCCCTAAGGGGGGATGAAGATACACATGGCTTATTGTTCTAGCATTGTTGTACCCAGGCATGAGCAGAGGGTAGGATTCACTTACCTCTAAGTGCTCACAATTATCTTGGAAGATATGAAGGGAACATCTATCAAATCCTTAGGGTCTTAACAAACAGTCATTGTGACATTATTCTTAAGGTAGATAGCTTTCATCACTATCAATGTGAGACACCAACAAATCATGCGCTAGTTAATATGGATTATCAATGAATAAAGTCAACTCCCACAATTAGATAAAAAGGACATGCCTCAACAAATAGTCTAACCAGCTAAAATCAAAATAGGACTATTCCATTCCTCCACTGAAGACAATGGCTTTTAGTAGATAAGAATATTGAAAATCACATCTCTTTTACTAGTAGACCTTCACCTGTGCAAAAGGAATGCACTTGCTCCCAGGTACATGACCACTTCTTATTCCTTTTCGAGGCTCTGGTGCAACACCATCAAACCTAAAATGGAGCAAGCAAAAATCAGAACTTTAGATTCAACTCCATTTTTCTGTAAAATGAATTGTAGAAAATCCAACTCAGACATTAAAACAGTTTTTTTTAATCAGGAGACGCTAAAACAGCTTTGATAAACAAACTCACAGTAATCGACTAGAACAATAGATTTTGATCCGTTTTGTATAATACTAACAGCAGATAAATCAATTTGTTAAACCTAACGAACATTATGGTCCATTCATAGTAGAGCATAAGTGTTCATGTACAAGCTTATGTTAGCTATGTGGTAAATATATCAGTATCCTGAACCAGTGTTTATCTTGCCAACTTAGAAAAACTAGGAAGTATGCACCTCATCCTTTCAAAAGAAGCTTACTTCCATCATATCCAAATTAGCACAAACATGACTATGCAGAAACAATTCATTTAATAAGCTTTCTTTGTTCTCTTAAACTATTAAGGGTCTAAAGTTATTGTTTGTGCAAGCAAATTAATTAAAAATCTTCTCCATATCTCAAATGGTCTTTGTTCTTGTCTTGCCTCTTCAGATGGGAGACCGTCTTCTTATTTTCGTCATCAATCTGCCTGTTCACCACTTCCGTCTTTGTTTTCTCCATTGGTGCAAGGATGAATCCCGTAGCAGCACCAGAGTTCAACACTGTTCAGATGGGGTAATTTGGAGAGTCCATGTAACATCGGTATAACTGTAACATTATTGTATTTTTGCTACTTTCGCCTTTTCTCTGTGGTACTCCATGACTAGAATAATTATTTCACTTGTCTAACTCCCCGAGGCATATTCATTATAGGCTTTACCAAAATTCCAATGTGTTGGTGACAGCAGTCATGTAAGTAGTAAATGTTGCACTTCATGTTATAAAAGAGAGCGCAGTGTAACGTAGAATTGCGTGCATGTCACTTACTTCTTTCAACCTTAGTGACTAACTCCACCAAGGACCTATAGATGACAAGACATGCCAAAAGATATTATTTATGTGTTCTATCTCCTCAACACTATTTGATTACATACTAGCTGCATATCTCTTTTTAACAAACTACACCCTCTATTCACTCGACATAATTTGACAAGGTGCAGAATAATTATTACTTGCATATTGAACAAATTGTTGAAAGAAAGCATCAGCTTAAAGTCTCAAGTTCTGTTGTAAATTAAGTTTCAATTCTTAAAGTTTCCGGAGAAAGAACTAATAGTATTACTCAATTGGGAGGGGGAATAGTGGATGGTTTAAGAGCTACAACAAAAATGACACACCCATGTTTAATCTCATCCAATCATGATTAAAAAAAACTTAGCTATTAATGCATCATATATTAAGAAATTAGTTCTCCCACAAACTAAAGTACCTAGCTTTGGATCGAGCATCTATATGCTGATAAGTTGTCTCTTCAATGTTCTTCCGAACCTGAAAGTATAAACATTACATCTCCACATAAAAAAGATAGAACTATTGACAACAAAATCACATCGTCAGATACTATGGAAAGTATACCGAAAGAAATATCGACTACAAAAATTTGCATTTATTTACTTTTGAAAGCTTACAAAAAAACTTCAATCTGCTTGACATATCTAGCAGGGAGGACGAAGAATTTGTCAGTTGGACTATCACCCACTTATAAAACCATTAGACCTAAACACTGATATAGGATCCCTAAAAGAACAACCTCCAAAATCCATGGCTCGGATTTACTTTCGGAATTTGTGGAGTTTTACGTCTCGCTCATGGGAAGTAGATTTTTTTCCTGGCTGACTATAGCTGGACAAATCGTCCAAGGATGAACCAGCAAGCTTGCAATTTCACATTACATTACAATTTGTAAGTCTGCGCATGATCTATCTGTTCCTAAACCTACCATCAGCTTTAATTTGCATAGTGATAGGACATAATGTGATTGAATGCTGGTGAACAGAAGACAGGTTACATATTGATATCCATGCCATTAGCACCAGTTCGATAGTGTATAGCTATACATAGCTCCCAGAAAGAACTACAGGCAGAAAGCACAACCAGGCACACTAACCTGATCAAGGGTCCAGATGAGATGTGACTGAAACTTGGTCTGAAAAGTAATAGGTGTGACCTGCAAACAATAATTTTTATGGTAATATTAAGTAAGGTACATTAGAAGCAGAATTCCAATAGCTATAAGGAATGTGGATAAAAATATAACAAAAGGAAGCACTTAACGTCCTCCTTGAAAAAAGTATTTGAGAAGGCATTTTGAGTGTTGCGTACCCAAGAATAAGCCACCCCCTCACTCTCTCACCCCACCTCGCCAGAAAAAATAAAACATTCAAGACAGAGGAAATACTCAATCATCAAACTGTTACTCTTCAGAAAAGAACAAAGCATTCAAGAAAAAGCGAACTGTCAAATATCAAATTCTTTGTTTATTTTGGTACTTCCCCTCATCACTGAACCTTTACAGCTTGTTTGGATGGTTGTTACCCATTGTATCATATTGTATTGTTATTCCAAAACAATGTTTGTTTTGATTGTTTATTTAAAATTGATTGTATCGTATTTCTAAATCCATTGTTCCGGAACAACCAAAAGCCCCATTTTATGAAACAGCCGATTTGGTGTGGTGGGATTGTTTCCTATTTTCTTTTCCAATTATGCCCTTACTTATTACTCCATAATTCTATTTTATCATTTAATTTTTTTTATTTTAACTCAAATCTCCAACCTATTGACCTACTTTGTCTTCTTCCATCTTTTCTAGAGTTGGTTTGCCCCGTTCTTTTCATCCAAGTCTCTGTTTGATTCTGTCTCTTTCCATAGTTTTAATTTTTTCTGTTGCTTTAGTTAACCTTTTTTTCAGGTTTTTGCTCTTGTTTGCAAGCTACGTAAATGATAAATTAGTAGAAAGAGGTTTCTTAAGTTATTTTTATGTGTAATTCTTGATAAATTTTATTTAAAACAATTGCGGGTACTTTAGTTAACTTATCAGTTACAGTACGGTCAAACCAAACAACAAAAATAATATTTAACAACACCAAACGATACAATCTATTCAAACGTTGTATCCATAAAACGATACAATACAATACAATACATTATAAAACGATGGGTAACAATGATCCAAAGATAGTGTTAGTTCCTGGAATCTTCTTTTGGCACTGCGCCCACAAGGATGACAGGAAAAGGAAATTATTGAACTTATAACACATTATCTCTGATGTTAGAGATACATATATGGACTAACAAAGACTCAGTAGCTCTCATTTATCCTGGGTTGGGACTTTTCTCTCATCATATCTATATTTAGTAACATATCTTTCATATAGTTTATCAGGCGATACCACTTATAAGTGGATAACTACCTCCAAGTTTTCAACTTTAATTGTTCTCCTGTAAAGGCAGCAACTTCTTTTTAATTTTTTATTTTCTGGAAATAAAACTCCTCCTCATAAAGATAGATCATATTCAAGATAACAATTATCTCATTAAAGTAACACAAGAAAGATTTGAGTTTTTTGCACAGAGAACTTTTTTTTATAACTGAGAAATCCACGACAACCGTGGCCCACAATTCAAACTCGTGACACGCACCTAATTCACACATCACACCTTGGGGAATTTTTGCACAGAGGCCTTGCCACCACTAAATTCTAGTCGTACTACTTCAAAGGTGCCATGCTATCAGGGTTAAAAAAAGCATTCTTTTTTGAGCATATTTTCTGTTTTAAGATGCATGAGTAAAAGCAGCTCACAGGAAATAAGCTTTTACTTACCGTCTGTCCTTGATATACTTTCTCTATTGCTTCACTGGCAGCGCTAGCTTTCAAAATTGCGTCACCAGATGCACTGGATTCGACATCATATCCAGAAGCACGCCATCTTGGCAAGCCTCCATCTAAAACCCAAACTCTGTCATGTCCAAAAACTCGAAACATCCTGATTATCCATTTTGTAATTTGTTAGTCATTTTGTACAAAAAGAGCTTATCTGCCTTTCGCAATAATCAGTTAACTCACCACCATACACGAGCTGCACTGAAAATTCCCTTCCCGTCATAGACAACAACCCCATCTTTGTTCTCGATTCCAAGAGCAGACACAGCAGCTGCAAATGCTTCTTCGGATGGCAGCATATGTGGCAACTGATAACATCAACAGAGAAACAAAGCTTTTATACAATAAAAAGGTGATGTGATCATTTTTTTTGATAAGGTAAAAAGGTGATGTGAACTATCTCACAAGCATGTTGGAAGGTTATGTGAAACATCTCTTATGGTATAGAACAGATGAGTTCAATGGAAAAGGGGCGGAAGAGAAGTAGAGATATTGATGCAAGAGAAGATGTTCCAAGCTGTGAAAGATCACATTATGCAGCAAAATATTCTCAAAAAGAAGAAAGAAAATTTGGAGGAAGTATGTCTTACATTTGTAGTACGATCGGATATACCATCTACATCAAAGAAGAGTGCTCCAGGAATGTGTGCAACCTGTTCAAATAGAAGTAAAAGCATGCCCCAAACCACATATTTGAAAGAGAGAGAGAGAGAGAGATGAACAAATAAACCTCACAGAGGGGTCTAGTAGAGGAGGAATATTTTCTGTCTATGAATACATTCAATAAAAGCAATGCAGGCATTTGAATCTATTTAGACAAGTATCAATCAAGGGTAGCACCTGATACTCTTGAAGGGGGTTTCTCTGCTCGTTTGGCATGTACCAAGATGCATCCAACACCTTTAAGAAAAAATAAAGCAAAAAAACTCTTTAAGTTTTCTAAGCATTGGAAAAGAAGCAAAAAAGGACCGCTTCTCCCTAATTGGACAGCACCACCATCTTAAATCCCCGCAGGAAAGGAACAAAATATAAGAAAAAATATTCAATCAAACACACCTTCATATCAGGGTTTTTGAGGTTTGCATGGAGCCAGTCAACTGAAACAACAGGTTCATTGGTGGACACAGCTAGTGTTGAGAATGTTGTCCTTGATGAAGCCACGGAACACGTAACAGAACCCACAACCTTGTAAGAGTAATAGGTTGGTGCAGCTTGGGAGTAGTATGGTTTCTTCTGCAAGCATTAAGCAAATAAGGAAATTTCTTTTACTACAAATCAGAAACATACTTGTCAACTTTCAATGGCAATTGAAGCTGACAATCTACAGGGCAAAGCCACGTGATAATGCTAACATGAATTTTACAAGTATTTCTCACGGAATTCAAAGAAACAAATCCCTTTCTGAAATTGTATAAGAATATAGGAAGGAAACTAAGTCGTCAATTGAAATTTATGTAAAACTGTGCATTCATGTGCGGTGAAAAAGATAAAAATTTCGAAAGTCACAAATACATAGACATGAATTTCGCCTTTAATTTGATGTCGAAACGAGCACTTACAGAAACAAAGAATTGGGGCTTGTAGAAAGTGGAAGGCTTTAGAAGGCGGTGGGCAAAGAGAGTCCTTGATAAAAGCCCCGCTGCCATTTTTGAATGAATTCACAACATAAGAAATTAAGTTAACTGTGGGGCGTGACAGAGACCAAACAAGAGAGAGGACAACGTTGTTGTATTGAATACGAGGAATCGTCCGCAGCTAAGCTCAACTCAAACCCTAGTCCCACTAGTCAGTTGTGAATGATCGACGATCACGTGCATTAACCGCCGGCGCTCTAAAAGGATCCCACAAACTTGACGGCGTATTCCTCCCTCCTTTTTCCTGCTTCTCACTTTTTTATTTAACTAGCTTTACTGCACGTTGCACGTGATAGTCAATCAATAAATCAAGTTAGCAAATGTTAATTTTAAAAATTTCTATATTAAGTTAATATTTTACAATAAATATAGGAAGTTGTCATTTGTTTAAATGAATACCAAGAAAAAAAATTAATTAATAAAAACTCATTTAGAATATATTTTGTCTTCTAATGTTTCATTTTTATTGTTAAACATTTGTATTTTTAATAATTTAACTCTCAATACTATACTATAACCGATTTATATGATGAATTTCGCAAAAAATAACTTGAAATTTTCGCGCATTAGCTAAATCAAAGGTTTTCTTTGGTTAATCGAGACTTAATTATTTGCTTTTAACGTTAAGGAGAATAATTGTTTTTGTTGTTGATTCAAATTTTAATATTAGCGCATCCCAAGTTTAAATATTTAACTATAATTATATTTTTTATCCAATAATAATCTATGTTCAGTGTAATAAAAAAATCCGTTATGACATTACTTTTGGACTTTTATGTTAGTACAACCATTAGTGTTGTTGAATCTTACCAACACTTGTCTTTCTTTTATATTCTTAAAATTAAAATATTTTCTTAGTCAGCTTGATACTTGAATTTTGTAAAAGTAAGAATTGATTGAGGTTACTACATTTATGATTGCGAGATATTTGTTCCTACTCCCATATTTGATTTAATAACAAAAGTTTAGTTGACATTAAATTTTAAATATAAGAAAAATAATTCAATGAGTAATTTATTATTTAAAAGAAATACTCGTACACCTTGACAAAGTACTTCAAAAACTGGGGGAAGAAGAAGAAGAAGAAGAAGAAGAAGAAGAAGAAGAAGAAGAAGAAGAAGAAGAAGAAGAAGAAGAAGAAGAAGAAGAAGAAGAGCTTCTAAACCAAGAAAAGGAGAGCAAGAACTACTAAACTTATTAGAGGGAATTCAATCCTCCCACAACTATCCACACAGTCTCTATCTACAGAACCTAGAAATTAATTATCACATGAGTTTAGTAATATTCTTAGGTTAGAAGAGGACTTTTGGAGGCTAAAAGTCAAGGCTGAATTGGCTTAATAATGGTGATGCAAATACTAAATTCTTCCATATGTCCACTCTTCATAGACGGAGGAGAAATAAAATAACTTCATTAAAAGACACTGTGGAAAATTGGTGCCATGACCAAAGGGACATTAATAATATCATCTAGAATTTTTATGTCAATTTATTTACCACTGAACAAAATCACTCTAATATCTCCTTTGAGACAGCAGCTACATGCTCTATTAATGAGGAGCTACTAATTACCCTAGTTGAGCCTCTACAAAATAGTGAAATTACTAAAGTCCTAAGTAGTTTCCAACCATATAAGGCTCCGGGGCCAGATGGGCTACACCCTTTACCAAAAATATTGGCATGTCCTAGGTAATAAAGTAACAAACTTTTGCCATGATACCTTCAAACTTTTGCCATGATACCTTCAATTCACAGACAATTCCTCTGTTGCTAAATCAAACCTATATTTGCCTAATTCCAAAAGTTAGACATCCCCAGACTGTTCAACATTACATGTCTATTAGCCTTTGTAACACTACTTACAAAATAATTACTAAAATCATTGTCAATAGGCTTAAGCCAATTCTTCAATCAATCATAGGCCCAACACAAACTAGTTTCTAACAGGGTAAGAGGACATGTGATAATGACATCATAGTGCAAGAGGTATTATCTCATTTTAATCAAATGAAAGGAAAAAGAGGTTATATGTTATTAAAATTGGATTTAGAAAAAGCTTTTGATATACTAGAATGGTCTTTCATTAGATCTACTTTGATCTACTTTGGCTTTTCTAAGTCCTTGATAAATCTAATAATGTCATGTGTTACTACTACAACTACCTCAATACTCATCAATGGGTCCCGAACTCCTTACTTCACCCCCACACGGGGCATTAGACAAGGAAACTCATTATCCCCATACATATTTATTCTTTGTACGGAAATGTTCTCCAGATGTATCAACCTTTCGGTAGATTATCTTCAATGGAAACCTATTAGCATTTCTAAATCAGGTCCAAAATTGTCACACATTTTCTTTGCTGACGATATACTTTTGTTCTCCAAAATAACTCCCAAAAGTTGTTACGCCATTATAGACGTACTAAATCTTTTCACTAGAGTCCCCGGTCAAAAAATCAATTTCGAAAAATCTAAGATCTTTTTTTCTAATAATTGCCCAATGCAGGACAAAAATCTAGCCCTAAGCTGTTTTCAAATAGCTGAAGGATCCAATTTCGGAAAATATCTAGGTTTTCCTATTTTTCGCACAAGACCTAAGAATAGTGACTTCCAATTTATAATTGATAATTTTAGATCTAGATTAGCGGTATGGAAGACCAATTTCTTAATTATGGCAGGAAGGGCCACCCTAATTAAGTCTACACTAAACAACCTACCAAATCATGTTATGCAATATATTAACATTCCATCATCTATTATAAAAAAAATGGAACAATATCAGAAAAATTTCTTATGGGGGACAACTTCTTTAAAACGAAAATTACACCTTTTGAAATGGGAAAAAATAATCAAACCTGTCAAAGAAGATGGATTGGGTATCCAAAGTCTTAAACACAAAAACAATGCCTTATTGGCAGGGTTAGCATGGAGGGCTTTCCATTCACCTAACACCTTGTGGCCCAAGGTTCTAATTAAAAAATTCCTTTACAAAAAATTGTCTACATATTACTCCGCTACATGGCGTAACATTCTGAAGGGCTGGAACCATTGACAATTAGGCTTGCAGTAGGAACAGGTACTCAGATTCAAATCTGGACGGATTATTGGATTAAAAATGGAATAAAAGTTAGGTCCCTCATCAGTGGCCCTCTAATAAGGGAAACACAAAATATTAAATTAAGTACCATCCACAATTCAAATGGCTGGAACTGGTCACTAATTCCTTTTGACTTACCTAACGACATAAAAGATACAATTACTACCCAATATATATCTTGCTACAACAATAAGCCAGATAGGATCTATTGGGGTTTAACTAGTAATGCAAAATTCATTGTTAAATCTATGTACCAAACACTTAGCCAGCAACTTACTAAAAATCATGCTCTAAAGTATGACTTTAGATGGATTTGGAATTTATCAATCCATCCAAAAATAAAATATTTCATTTGGAGAAATCAAACACTCCTAATGCTCTTAATGCTCTCGGCGCATGATAAGCCAAGGCAGGCTAACGTGCACCACTGATGGTTAGGAGACGCAAACAAACAGCGTCGATGACTGGTGTGACTACGCCGGTGAACTATATGATGCAAACTATCACTCTGTTAACCTTTGGAAGCTTCCTACCAGCTGGTTTTCAACCAATTTGTGAGGAAAGCGAGCTGAATGAAATGGACAAGATGAACAAGAACCAATGGAACAGTAACTGTGAGAACACAATGATGGCAAATCAGAAGAGCAAAAAACAACTACTAACGAGTCCAAAACGTCTTCAATTCTCTGAAGTTGGGTCCTCAAAGCAAATTTCAGATCCAGATCTGGAAGAAGCTACGGAACTAGAAGTGGATAAAACAGTGCATGCAAAGGAGATTAGATAACAGAACAGAAATTCTCAAAGGGGATGAGGCTGGAATATATTCCACCTAGCCATAGAGAAGGTAAGGTGATAATTCAAATAGAGGAAGAAGATGTTAATGAGCTAAAGGAATATTGGGAAACTGCTTTAATTGGGTATGTATTGGGTGATGCACGGTATGAGAAATCTATGGTGAGCTATATCGAAATAGTTTGGGATTTTGTTGATAAACCTCAAATCCTATATCATCATGATGGCTATTATGTGTTTCGATTTACAAATGTGAAGGACAGGGATGTAGTTATTCAAGCAGGGTCATACACTTATCATAATAAGTCGTACTACAGAATTGGGAGAGAGACTTTCATTTTGACCCTAAGTGTATCACTACCATTCCACTTTGGATTCAACTTCCTAGCTTATCAGTTGGGTATTGGACTGTAGATGCTCTGAGTAAAGTAGCCAGTGCTATTAGGATGCCAATGTATACAGACAAATACACAGTTGAATTGGGAAAAATCTCTTATGCAAGAGTCCTAGTGAAAGTTGATATAACAAAGCCATTGGTGGAGACTGTTGAAATTGTAACTCCTACGAGTGTGAAACAACATGAAATTATATATGAATGGAAGCCAAAGTTTTGCACTGAATTGCATTTTGGGCATGATATTTTTGAATGCTGGAAGCTAAGTAAGAAGGAGGAGAATAAAGAATTCCAAGTGCCTAAGAGAAGAAATAGAGGCAGAAGAAGAAGAATTATCCAGAAATGGAAACCAAAAGAACAACAGGAACACGAAGAGAAGAATGAACAAGTGAATGAAATGCAACCTCCTATAGAAGGTGACAAGGAAACATCTGAAGGTGATATAGTTCAAAGAGGAATGATGATACATAATGAAATGGACAATAATGAACAGAACACCTCACTAGACAAGCAGGGCATAAGTGCTGAAGCGAGCAATGCTAACAGATTCAAAGTGCTAGGAGAATTGAGACAAACAGCTGCACAGGGAGGGGTCCTGGTTCCTGATCCTATACAACACCCCCCATGATCATAAGTACATGGAACATAAGGGGGCTGAATAAGCCCTACAAGCAAAAAGAATTGAAAATCTTTTTGCAGAAGAATAAAGTAGATATCAAGGATGTCAGGAAACTAGAGTAAAAGAAAAGAAGGCAAAGAAAATACTGTATAAAGTAGCAAGGGACTGGGGTTATTGCTGCAATTATACAAAAACTGAGAATGGTAGAATCTGGTTGTTGTGGAAGACAGATCTATTAGTCAATGTAGTTCAAGTTCATGGACAATGCATTCATTGTGTAGTGAGTGATTCAGTCACTGGATACCAGATTATGTTGACAGTTGTGTATTCTAGAAACAAGTTGCAGGAGAGAACAAGTTTATGGTGTGAATTACAAATGATGGGGGGACAGATTCAACTTCCATGGATCATAAGTGGTGACTTCAACAATGTCCTAGACACTGATGATAGGTTAGGCAACCAGTTACTATGAATGAGGTGGAAGATTTCAAGGATTGTATTGACTCTATACAATTGACCCCTTTGAAGACAAAAGGCTGCTTCTATACTTGGTGCAATAAGAAGCATGCAGATGATAGGGTATACAATAGAATTGACTGGGTCTTTGGAAATTTCGAATGGATCAAAAAATATGGACATGTGGAAGCTGTTTGCCTGAGGTATCAGATCACTCACCTATAATGATCCAAATATGGAGTAGGAAGAATATACATCCAAAGTCATTCAAGATGTATATGGTAACAATGGAACACAAGGAGTTTAAACCTAAGGTAGATGAAATATGGAGGCAAAAGATGGGAAGTGACCCTATGGATAGTATATGGCAGAAATTACAGCAACTGAAAAATGTGACTAAGGGATTGAATAGGGAGATGGCAAGCTATGAGAAAAGACTGACTCAAATAAGACAACAGTTAGAGTATACACAGATTAATCTGAAAATCAGTCCCTTAAACCAAGAAATGCTAGAGAAGGAAGAACAAATACTGCAGGAATTAGAGAAGTGGAGTACAATAGAAGAAAGAATTTTGAGGCAGAAGTAAAGAGTTAACTGGATAGATTATGGAGACTCAAACTCCAATATTTCTATGCCCAACTGAAGATGAGAGAAAGCAGGAATTCAATAACCTCTGTATACAATGAAGTGGGAGTTAGAATTACAGAACCTAAAGTAGTAGAAAGAGAATTCATCACTTTCTTTAAGCAGCTCATGGGGACTGATATTGGGATCAAACCATGTCCTAATACTAAAATCATCAAAGTAGGTGTGTGTTTATCAATGCAACAACAACAAGAGCTAATTCAGGAGGTCACTTATGAAGAAGTTGATAAAGCAGTGAAAGACATGCCAAATGAAAAAGCACCTGGAGTTGATAGTTTTCTAGTGGAGTTCTTTAAAATGCACTGGAAAGAAGTGAGACAAGAGGTCTATGAAGTTGTAGTGTTCTTTTTTCAGACAAGCAAGATGAAGAAAGCATGGAATTGCACAGCTATAACATTGATTCCTAAAGGTCCAGCACCCATAACTGTGAAAGATTATAGACCTATCGCCTGTTTCACTACAGTCTACAAAGTTATTGCCAGAATACTGACTAAAAGGATCAAGAAGGTAATTGAGTGTATAATTGGGAAAGCACAATCTGCATTCATAGAGGGGAGGAGCATTGTGGATAATATTTTGTTTAGCCATGAGTTGTTCAATGGTTACAATAGTAAAGGCTTATCCCCAAGATGTATTCTCAAGGTTGATTTAAAGAAAGCATATGATTCATTGGACTGTCAATTCCTAAGATATATGCTCACAGATCTTGGATTTCCACATAAGTTTATTGCATGGATTATGGAGTGTGTGACAACAGTATATTACTCCTTAGTACTTTATGGAGGACTCACTAGGCCTTTCCTTGCTAAGAGAGGTATTAGACAAGGAGATCCAATGTCTCCTTATCTATTTGTGATTGCTATGGAGTACTTGCAGAGGGAGATGGATACATTAACTATGCAGAAGGAGTTCAAATTCCATTCAAAATGCAAGAAGCTGGGAGTGACACACATTTGTTTTGCTGACGATTTGTTAATGTTTTGCAGGGGTGACAAACAATCAGTTAATACATTACAGGACACTTTTAATAAGTTCTCAAATGCATCAGGTTTGCAAGCAAGTGCAGAAAAGAGCTCTATCTATATTGCTGGTGTACCACAACATATAAAAGAAGAACTGATCAAGCTTACTAGATATGCAAAGGGTAGTATACCTTTTAAATATTTGGGAGTTCCACTATCTGCAAGGAAGCTGAACATTAATCAATGTCTGCCTCTAGTTGAGAAGATAACAGAAAGAGTCAGATGCTGGTCAGCAAGGATGCTCTCATACTCAGGAAGAATTCAGCTTATCAAATCAGTATTATTTGGTGTACATTGGGCTCAAATTTTCTTAATTCCAAAGAAGATCATGAAGATGATAGAGACTATATGCAGGACCTTCTTGTGGACTGGTTCAACTGAGTATTCCAGGAAAGCATTGATTGCATGGGACAGAATATGCCAACCTAAAGCAGCAGGTGGATTGAATGTGATAAATATGAAGATTTGGAATAAAGCAGTAGTGTTAAAACATCTGTGGACTCTGGCTATGAAGAAAGATGCTTTGTGGATTAGATGGACTCATACCCACTACATAAAGAACAGACATATTGAAGAAATACACACACCCAAAGCAGCAAAATGGGTGGTGAGGAAGATCACAGAGGCAAAGGATGAAGTTATGAAGATGAAGATGAGGACAGATCAACACAATCTCACAACCATACTGGGGAGCTTTGTGAAGCAAGGTAAATTTCATATACACAAGGCTTATGTTCAGTTGCAGCCTCAATTTTTAAAAGTTGAATGGAAGAGTATCCACATGCACTCACAGATTCACCCTAGATTCAAGTTCCATCTATGGTTAGCTATTAACCAAAGGATAGCAACTGTGGATAGGCTTGCTAAGTTTGGTATTCAAGTGCAGTCAAATTGTATATTCTGTGAAAAAGCTGAGGAAACATTTGATCACCTCTATTTTGGATCTCAAAGTACCAACAAGTTGTGGGAAAGAGTATTGAGATGGTTGGGACATACAAGGCTGATAGGGGAATGAAACCATGAGCTGATATGGATTGGTAGCATGGCAAAAAGGAAAGAGTGCAAGGCAGAAATGATAACGACAGCCTTTGCAATGGTTGTTTACTGCATATTGTGTGAAAGAAATTCGATGAGATTCAACAAAGGAAGATACAATATAGATGAAATCTGCAAGGAAATTGCAATACATATGCACATACAAGGAAGGAAGAAAATCAAATGGAGACCAGAATTAGATTCTGTGAATAATTTTCCTTAGTATAGAATTTTGTTATTACTGCAAATATAGTATAATTATACTTTGTAATAGAGATTAGGAGATTAATGGTCAGCGTTAATCTGGGTATGTAATGTCAGTTTTTGATGAAATAAAAGCAAATTTTCGTCAAAAAAAAAAAAAAATTCATTTGGTTGCTTAGCCATAATAGATTGCCTACTTTGCAACACCTCCAAACACGCAAGATAATTACTAACAGTACGTGCACCGTTTGTCTTCAAGGTGAGGAATCTAGTAAAGCACATTTTTTTGGACTGCTTCAATGCAAAAATCTACTGGGAGAATATAGGATTGTCAAATCTTATAACGACTCTCACAAATTCAACCAATCCTAAAGAATGGATCAAACCACTTATATATTACCATCATATACAATTTCCTAACAAAGTTAATCCCAGGACTTTCTTAGCATTAAGCCTTTGGAACATTTGGAATACTCATATATGAAAATACAAACAAATTTATTCACATAAATACTACTATACAACTAGAAACCGAATATTGTTACTTGGTAAACCCCATAACAACACCCGTACGAACTAAGGTTACTTTAAAATAGATACCTCCGAAACCTAATATATACAAGCTTAATACGGATGAAGCGAGTAACTGCTCCCCCACAAATGGCATAGGAGGTATATTCGGAAACCATAATAGTGACTGGATAAAAGGATTTATAGGTAACTTAACTAAACAAACTACTTTGACAACATAATTATATGCTCTTCTCCAGGGCCTTATTCTAGCTAAGGAAAATAACATCATTCCGCTCCAAGTGGAACTGGACGCCAAGGAGGTAATCACACTACTGCATATTAATAACTGGCACTTGGCTAATCTCATATATGATTGCAGGCACCTACTCAAGATGCTCCATCATCCACTAGTTAGCCATGCATACAGAGAACAAAATAGATTAGCAGATAACCCAGCCAGTGCAGGGAGTTTTTTGGAAGGAATCTTTCAGCTACAAGTTTTTGATCATCCGCCACCTTTTGCAGTACAAATTGGACAGAAAACAAACATGGTTTATCCATTTTGCGCACAATACCACTGACCTGCCTGAAGGAAAATGACTCCATCAATGGATATATAACTAGTAGAAATATTAATTCAACCTGTAATAGTGCTATTATAACTACTAGTAGTAGTAATAGGGTGCAACCTGTGCACCATCCTTCTCTGTATGCAGCAATTCAATATATAAACTATCTTTTCCTACAAAAGAAAAAGCTTTTATAAAAAAAAAATACTCCTAACCCAATATAAAAAAAATACTCGTCAAATGCTTGGAATTGAATACCCTAAATCTAAATATAGTTTATATGAAGGACTACAATCAAAAAATATGATTTTTTAGATCAAAATCATAAGTGTTAGGGAAAGAATAGTAATTATTCTAAAATATTAGAAAAATAATTAAATGACTATTCTTACAATTTAGAAAATAACTTAAATTACTATTTTATCTAACGTGAAAGCCAATTTTAAAGGATAAAAAAGACAAACGATTATGAGCGAACACTATCTCGATGAATATGAACTATTAAAATATTATATAAATATTTTATTAAAAATTATGTTTGAGTGATAAAATAAAAGTTATAGAAAAATATAAGTTCTTGAAAATGGTAATTATTGAACTTATCTAACTAACATAATAAACATAAAAAATATACCCCATATAAGCCCTTAATCATGCAAGTCAATATATTCAACTTAAAAATCATTACAAATTTTATATAATATCATTACTTTAGTTTCACAAGTATCGTTCTTCATTTTTAGTTTTAGCAAGAACGCATTAACCCTTGAAAATTTAAGTTATTATGTAAAAATTTCTTTGAAAAATTATATTCTTGAATTCATTATAGAAAACACAAATAAAGTTAACTAACTGACAAAAGATACCTTTTTTTCTCGCTGAAAAATACAAATTGTGCTATTAGTTCAATCAATAAGAAAAAATATAATGAATATTTTCAACAAATTAGTAAAGAACTAAGAGCCTATGATTGTAATAATATTGTATGAAATTCACGGGTCCATGTTAAAATTAAAATTAGGTTTAGTTCTACCTTTTAGCCTTGAATTATTTTTTTAAAGTTACTTGTTGAAAGGTAGATTGTGAATATCCTTTGAAATATTCATGCTAAAAGAGTACTATTTTATAATTCTTTCACAATAAAATAAGAATTCCTAAAACCTGAAAAAGCTATGTGCACGAGACTTTATTTGTATTTTGAAATTTATTCTCTTTCAATCAGCTTTATTTTACTAAAATTATAAATAAATAATTGGTTATAATTCTATACAAACAATAAAGACCTCTAAGTCTAAAAGGAGTTCTAAGTGAACGAAACGTTCCTACTTTAGTCCTTTTGGGTTCTCTTTTATAAATATATTGTCTTACCTAGTTTAAACAATGAAAGATTCAACATTTAATATTTAGTTGATTTTAAAGTCCTAAATATTAGAAAAATAATTAAATGACTATTTTGTCTAGTGGGAACTCTACTTTTAAAGGGTAAAAAAAGCGAACTACATTTCGTTAAAGGTATTCGTGCTTTTAATATAGTATATAGAATAGTCTTGAGACGAATTTGCTCTTGTTTTTTATCTTAATAAAGTAACTAGTATTAGATAAAAATTATGTATAATTATTAGATTATCAGTTAAGAAGCATGACATGAAACTATTTCTCATATTTTGTACATATTTTTTTTAATCTGTAACAATTCAACCCCTTGATCTTAGTAATATTTAATATCTGTAACAACCCAACCCAAATCATATTATTTTTTAATATCTACAACAACCCAACCACTTGATCTTAGTACTTACATTTTATTTTATGGTCAATATTAAAGAATACTACACATATCATGTTGTAATATATCTTGTTTGAGCGTATTGTTTTAAAAAATTCTTACTACCACTTTATTTTTACCTCAAAGTTGACTAAGTCTTATTCTTCTATATTTTCACCAAAAAAACAAATCTCTATTTAATCTTTGGTTATAGTTGTTGCATTATTCATTACTTAATATTATTATATTTTTATGTGATTTTTTGTTAGATTACTGATCGACTTAATATCTTGTTTATTACCATTTTGATAATTATATATAAATATAATTTTTTTAATTCCTAAAATTTAATGTTTTTTTTATATTTTTATCCTATTACTTAGAGCTCTTTCGTCATCAAAAATAATAATTTGAGTATTATTTAATTATTTAATACGCTTATCCTAAAATTAATTCAAAGTATAAATATTCTCACACTATCTATATTTTCCTCTTTATATAATTTTTACCCCTATTATGAAATTTTAATTATTTTTAAATATTAATATCTCTGTAACAACCCGATCGGTCGTTTTGAGCTCTAACCCGTTGTTTGGTGGTTTAAGGCCATGAGTAGCTTCATTTCAGGTATTATGACTTGAGGGTGTGGTCGGAATTGAATTTCGAAAAGTTCGGAGTCGAATTGGAAGGAAAATTCTTATTTCGAAAGCCTTAAGTTGGAAGAATTGACTTAGATTGGATTTTTTAGTAAACAACCTCAGAATCAGGATCTGAAGGTTCCAGAAGGTTTGTATCATGATTTCGGATTTGGGCGTATGTTCAGACCGAGTTTTGGATAACCCGGGAGCGTTTCAGCGCATATTGTAGAAGTTAGCATTTTAGAAGAAATTTCATAAGTCTGGGTTGAAGTACATTTTAGTGTTATTGATGTCTGTTTGGGATTCCGAGTCAGGAAATAGCTCCGTATGGTGATTCTGGAGTCAGGAGCGCGATCGGAAGTGAATTCGGAGGTCCGTAGGTCAATTTGGAGTCATTTGGCTAAGTTAGAAATTTGAAGGTTTTAAGAAGTCCGACCGGAAGTGGAAACTTTGATATCGGGGTCGGATTCCAATTTTGAAAGTTGGACAGGTCCGTAATGTTGAATGTGACTTGTGTGCAAAATTTGGGGTCAATCGGACGTGATTTGATAGGTTTTGGCATCGAATGTAGAAGTTTGAAATTTCAAACTACATAAAGATTGAATTGTGATGCGATCCATTGTCTCGATGTTATTTGATGTAATTTGAGGCCTCGAGCAGGTCCACATTATGTTTTGGATAAGGTTGATGTGATTGGACGGGGTCCCGGGGGCCTCGGGTGGATTCCGGGTGGTTAACTGATCGAATTTGGAGTTGAGGAAGGGCTGAAGCATCTGGTGTCTGGTGTGACCGCACCTACGTAATAAGGGCCGCAGGTGCGGTTTTGGCATCGCAGATGTGGAATTTGGCTGGCTTGGTTGGGGGCACAGGTGCGAGGTTATTTCCGCACCTGCGAAGGCGCAGATGCGGAAGAGGAAGCGTTGGTGCGGAGCCCGGCTGAAAAGGAGGAAGCCGCAGGTGCAGGTGCTTGGGCGCACCTGCGGGCGCACAGGTGCGAGGCTGGAGGCCGCATGTGCGGAGGTCAGGACTGGGTAGTGTGTATTTTAAAACCGAGGTCATGGCTCATTTGCACTTCATTTCTTCGATGGAAGGCGATTTTGGAGCGATTTTGGAGTGGTATTTTTGGCATCTTCCATAAGGTAAGTGATTTCTTCCCATCTTGAGTTAAATACTTGGATTTTGCATGGATTAGAGAAGAAAATTTGTAGAAATTTGGGGTTTTGGTGGGAAGACCTAGAATTGGTATTTCGGATTTTTACCACGAATTTGGGCATGAAATTGAAAGAGAATTATATATTTGAACTCGTAAACTTATGGGTAATCACTATCTTCGAAAAATTTCGGAATCCGAGCACGTGGGCTCGAAGGCAATTTTGTCAACTTTCCGAGCGGAGTTGGAAATTTATATAAATGGAATTGTTATAAGTATTAGAGTATATTTTCATTGGTTTGCCCATTATTTGTATAGTTTTTGGCGTGGTGCATCAATTTGAGTCGTCGGAAGGGCTTGGAGGCCAGTCATGAATCTTTGGGGCGAGGTAAGTCTCCTTTCGAATCTTATAAGGGGGAATTGTCCCCATATGTGAAATAATCAATCATGTGCTACTATTTGTGGGGGTCTACGTACGCACGAGGTGGCAGGAGTCCGTGCGTAGCTACTATTATGCTTATGTCCGGGTAGTCTAGGACCCAAAAGCATGTTTTATTTGCCATGCTTGTAACTTTATTGATGAATTTAGAAACGATTAAACCTTATCGAACTTGGTAAATGAATTTCTGGAAAAGATTTAAATACTATTTTCGCGTCCATTAAAAGAGAATTTTATCACTTCCTTGGGTAATTATTTCCTGATAAAAATGTGAATTTTTTGTGTGAATGTGTGTATCTATGAGTACCTGAGTCGCATGTATGATTCACGATCAAGGTAACTCTATTATTTATATATGACCGCGTCGCATGATCGATTCGCGAGCGGGGTAATAGATGCATCTATGGTTCGAGCCGTTCGACCCTTCTGCAGTGCATAGTTTACATTTATCGTTGATTCGAGCCATTCGATCCTCGACATTTCTTGCGCATGATATTTGCTGAGTACTTTCTGAGATTTTTAACTGTTTACTGGCTTGAATTATAAGTTGTCAACTGAAATGACGAAGATTTAAAGTTTGTAAATGTGGAAGAAGTTGTTATTTCCTATCACTATTTGTTAATTACCTATGATATCCATACGTAGTGTCACCCTTGATTTTTATTAAATTGAACTCTAGCAAGTGTCAAATTCGACCTCTCGTCACTACCTCTTCGAGGTTAGCCGAGATACTTACTGGGTACACGTTGTTTTCGTACTCATACTACACTTGTTGTGCATTTTTATTGCACAGGTACATGTATATCTAGTGGCCCTGCTTGACGCCGTGATGTGGCTGACCTGGAGACTTAGGAGAGCTGCTCCCCTCGAGACGACCCGCAACCAACAAGGTCTTCCTCAGATGTATTGTACTTTCTTTACTGTCCCATTTGTATTCTGGACGGTTATTGTATTTCATTTGGTTTTTCTTATAAACTGCGCATGCACTTGTGACACCAGGTTCTGGGATGACTTTGGGATGTATTTGTCGACAGAATTATTTAAAACAACGTTGTTTAATCGGTAACTTTATTTGATCTTTATATGATGAAATAAAAAGTAACGATTTTCAAAATACTAAAATAGGAATTTAATTAACCATTGAGTGTTGGCTTGCCTGACTGTGGTGTCCGGTGCCATCACGACCTTGATGGATTTTTTATCATGACAACTTGGTATCAGAGCACTAGGTTCCCTTAGGTCTCATGAGTCATGAGCAAGTCTAGTAGAGTCTTGCGGATCGGTATGAAGACGTATGTACTTATATTCGAGAGGCTACATGGCTGTTAGGAGCACTTCCCTTCTTGATTCTCATCGTGCGATTTGATTCCTTTGAGGCTTATGCCTACATTTCTTCCTACTCAATCTTACATGTCGCGAAGCGCTTGCTATAAATCGAGAATTTGTGGGATTGTAATGATGCTACAGATATGGTGCGTGAGGTTTTTCCATGCAGAGTTGGTTGGGGCTATTGTCGTTGCTCTGCGGAAGGATATTATGTTGTTTCAGCTCGGTAGCTGCACTTCTGAGAGCTTTGAGGTTATGCGTAGATTTGCTATGATGCTTATGATTGGTTATCGCACGGTATTGATGTGATGGTAGGATGCTTGCCCATACGTCGGGGCAATGAATGACTTGATAGGAGTTCTACTCAGAGAATGATTCCGAGAATTCGGTATTTTATTTTCGGCGGAGGGAAGGCAATTGGAGTAGAATTGTTCGAGTTTGGTTTGATATAGTAATAAGACTTGGTGTTTTCAAGTGAGGTGGAATCTTCATCTGTGATGTGGTAATCGTCGTCTTTGATCATATAGAATGTGTTAAGTTCGCCGGTGTTATGATCTTCTTCAGATTTGCTTTCGTGGCACGATATTGTGAAATGGTGTCCGGAAAGCGGCTGTTAGAGATCGCGGTGTGCGGTGATTCATGATCGGATCGGATCGGTGTTTCTAGTGTCTGTGGCTCGAGAAAGATGATCTTCGGAAAGGTTTGAAGTTGTGGTGATCTGCTAGTTTAAGTGCTACAGAGAATGATATTTAGTTGAGGCAACAACTGGGCAGCATACGATGAGGAAAGACATGTGGGAAGTGCCAGGCGATGGTTAAATTTCTAGAAGGCCAGGTGTAAGAAGCAAAAGTCGAGCAGTTGCCTAAATGAGTGAGTTTGACCAAAGTGGGAGAGTGGTAGCGTAGCATATGAGTTCTGTGGTAAGGTGGCTGCACATCTTGAGGAGAAGTTTGGAGTTATTTGATAATTTTAGTTGACGGTTATTGGGTCCACGGGTTAAATTGAAATGTTGGCTACTACGACGGGAGATGGGATGCAGCAGGAAATAGTTGTTTGGTATGAAGAAGGATGCAATATAGCTTTGAATTAGAAGATATTGTCGCGCATCTAGTATATGTCCATGAGGAGCGGACAGACTGGTTCAGTGGTAAATGAGAACGGGCGTATGATGGGGTATCGATGTCGTAGAGATTGTGCAGTTCAGCATCGTTGGAAGGTGTCAGTTGGTAATTTTCGCAGGTGGGTCATCTTCTATGAGTAGGTCAGTGGTTGCGTGGTTGGCAGAGTTTTTGCGAGGGACTTTACTGACTATTCAGCAAGAGGTCGAATAAGAGAATGTGGTTAATGACTCAGAGTGTTTGTGAAATGCTACCGAAAGGAGTCTCAAGAAATTTGGCGAGTTGGTTATGCAGGATCATGTCAACAATGAAGGGAGATTCTTGGTGAGTTCCAGATTTGTGTAATAGCGGCTTCGGGCTAAGTGGGAGAGTCCCACCGCCGGCGATTGGGCTGCATGGTTATCTACTGGTGAAAATTCTAGTTATCGGCATATTAGTGGGTTAATACAGCTAAGGGAAGAAGACAGGAGTGGTAACTGAGCGTAGGATTTGATGAATGTGTGCAAAGGTTGGCCTTATTGAGTCAGGTTCAGGCCTTATTGAGTCAAATTCAAGATTTATGCTTCGTACAGAGGTGATGTACAAGGGAAGTTATTCAGTCAGGTGCTTTATTAAGTCGGGTGTACATATGCCAGCGAAGCTTTGGAGTTGATTATATTCGAGACCAAGCCAGAGTGGGCGACTCTCAACAATGGTCCTAGTGAATTCAAAGGTTAAAATGCGGTGCCTAAGGATTTCAAACCTGCGATATGGTTAAGAATCGAGCTTTTGTAGCGGTTTATGATATGAGGCACATAATGTTCTATAATATCTTTGACTTGCAGAGCATTTGGAGGAAAATGACTTCGAATTCATGAAGGAACTGTCAGGATGGGTGTACCAGTTGAAGATGCGAGTGTGCGTGTAAGGAGGGCATGAGACGGTTCATAGGTTTGGGGACAATGTGGTCTCATGGAACGGGGTCACTCAGGATGAGTGCGACTTGAGTTGTTATGAGTTGACCAATAGTTCTAAGTCTAGTTAAGGATAAAGTAGAAGAAGTTAGATTGGTTAGCCGTTGTTGAAATTGCATATTGGTAGCAGTGATCAATTCCTTCAGCGTGATCAAGTTATGCATGTGATTTGTGACGGTACGTGCGGGGTTTGACGGCGACCGCAATTGCTTTTATTTGGAAATATCCAAGTATTTTGGGCCTGTTATGTGTAGGCGGATCTCGGAAGGATTATGGTGGTATAGACTATTACTTGAGGATTTGCATGTTTTGTGATTATGAGAATTCGCTCGTGTGTTGCTACGGTTTTCTTGAATTGGGTTAAGTAAAAGGTTTTATGTGATAAAGTGTTTACCCTATTAGTGGTTCGGGAGTTAGGACGGGATCCTGTGCTATTTCGTATTTGCATGATTAGGTGCAGTGAGCAGTATGGAATTTGAAGTAAGAATCAAGGTTGCAGATTGGTGTTGACAAGGATGTCGCGAGCTCGGATGAGCAAGCAAAGGGATGTGGATGTTTAGAGCAAGCATGTATTGTCTTTGGCATCACCTGAGATCGGTGGTTGTGTAAGAGGCTTTGCGTTCTGGTTGCAGATTTCTTGGTTGGCTTTACAACACTTATATGGCCGGTGATATGGATGTGCAACCTTGTTACCTTGTCACTTAATTGATTGAAGATTCAGACCGAGTATAGAGAAGTATAATGTTGTTTATTTGAGAGTTTATGCTTGGAGGGCACTCGGTTCATTTGGTTGCGGATGTAGAGGTTTTGCTCCGGCTATGACGGTTGTTCTTGCGTTTTATGAGAAAAAGTGGGTCATTATGGACCCAGGTAAGGCTATTAGCCTAGTTCGGGCGAGCGTAATTGGCTTGAAGTTTGTGAATGGATTTAAATATGATTATGGACTCCATGTGAGTCAGAGGTGTTCGTTTCAGTATGGCGCTTCTCTCGGAGGGATATTAGAACATCAGATGTTGTTCCATCTTCGTTCATTTCAGGTAATATTCTGTTGTGCCGTGTGAGTTGTGAAGACAGCTTGATAATTTCTTATGTGTTGAGGTTCCGCGTAGTAATGATGATGTGTGAGCAAGATAGATTTTGAGATTCAGAGTATATATATCGCACCACAGTTGTGCTTGAGTTTTGTAGCGTATGGCTTTATCAATCTCCCTAGGATGCTATTATGCACTTAACGTGCTTGTGACCGATATTCGATATTTTGTGGTAATGAGCAATTTAGCTCGGTGTGTATCTCCTTATGTAAATTTTATGTGTGGATCGAGTGGCACGCCGCCACGGGTATGTTATTGGGATCGGGTTGCACGCCGCAACAGTGTGATGATGAGTAAGGTTCCTTATATTTATTTTTTCTTGTGTTGCTTCCTATTTTCTAAGGAAGGTTCATATTAGTTGCGTGAGTTGAGTGGTCCCTTCCTGAGTCATTTCTTTATGTTCGAGTTGTGTCCTATTGGCACAATGCGACATCATGTGAGGTTGTTGGTCATGTCTGGGGTGACTTGTTGTCTAAGCAGTTTATACTTGGTGAGACGAGATTATTGGATCAGGGATCAGCGCGATAAGATTATGTGAAGTATATTAAAGGACAAATACCATTATTTGGTTCGTAATGAGGTGATGATTCTAGTGAAGAGGAGAGATTCAATGATTGGTTAACTCTGCAGTTGGTTGTGAATTTCTACACATCTCCTCCGTTGTGGTGGTATCGTAAGCGTTATAGCAAGACCTGTATATATGTCATGAGGTGAATTCAGAGCATCAGATTCGTGGAATTTTGGCTATTAAGATCAAGGAATGTCATTATGGTTAAATGATGAATTATGCGGTGTATGGTGCTAATTCTGCAAAGGCATGAAATCATGTTCTGGTACCTCGTGTAGTGATTGATTCGGTGTTCATGTATTGGAAACAGGCTTGACAGAGAATTTCGGGAGTTGGAACTGGGTTCTGAGCTTATTGTATGGATAAATGAGGATGTCTTCAGATTTGATCGAGCTAATGCGCTCAACTGAGTGGTGGAAGCACAGGTAGGTGCACGAAGTGTTAAACGGTGATTTCAGATAACTCCAGAGCAGTTCGTAGCACATTCAAGGACGAACATATGTTTTAAGTGGGAGAGAATGTAACGACCCGACATGTCATTTTGAGCTCTAACGCGTCGTTTGGCGGTTTAAGGCCATGAGCAGCTTCATTTCAGGTATTATAACTTGTGGGTGTGGTCGGAATTGAATTTCGGGAAGTTCAGAGTCGAATTGGAAGGAAATTTTTTATTTCGAAAGCCTTAAGTTGGAAGAATTGACTAAGATTGGATTTTTGAGTAAACGACCTCAGAATCAGGATCTAAAGGTTCCAGCAGGTTCGTATGATGATTTCGGACTTGGGCGTATGTGCGAACCGAGTTTTGGATGAGGAGCGTTTCGGCGCATATTGTAGAATTTAGCATTTTAGAAGAAATTTCATAAGTCTGGTTTGAAGTGCATTTCAGTGTTATTGATGTCTGTTTGGGATTCCGAGTTAGGAAATAGCTCCGTATGGTGATTCTGGAGTCAAGAGCACGACCAGAAGTGAATTCGGAGGCCCGTAGGTCAATTTGGAGTCATTTGGCTAAGTTAGACATTTGAAGGTTTTAAGAAGCCCGACCGGAAGTGGAAACTTTGATATCGGGGTCGGATTCCTATTCCGAAAGTTGGAACATGTCCGTAATTTTGAATGTGACTTGTGTGCAAAATTTGGGTCAATCAGACGTGATTTGATAGGTTTTGGCATCGAATGTAGAAGTTTGAAATTTCAAAGTTCATAAAGATTGAATTGTGATGCGATCCATTGTCTCGATGTTATTTGATGTGATTTGAGGCCTCGAGCAGGTCTACATTATGTTTTGGATTAGGTTGGTATGATTGGACGGGGTCCTGGGGGCCTCAAGTGAATTCCGAGTGGTTAATGGATCGAATTTGGAGTTGAGGAAGGGCTGAAGCATCTGGTGTCTGGTGCGACTGCACCTGCGCAATAAGGGCCGCAGGTGCGGCTTTGGTGTCTTTGATGCAGAATTTGGCTGGCTTGGTAGGGGCGTAGGTTTGCGAGGTTATTTCCGCACCTGTGAAAGCGCAGATACGGAAGAGGAAGCGCTGGTGCGGAGCCCGACTGGAAAGGAGGAAGCCGCAGGTGCGGGTGCTTGGGCGCACCTGCGGACGCGCAGGTGCGTGGCTGGAGGCCGCAGGTGCGGAGGTCGGGATTGGGCAGTGTGTATTTTAAAACCGAGTTCTTGGCTCATTTGCACTTCATTTCTTCGATGGAAGGCGATTTTGTAGTGGTATTTTCGGCATCTTCCATAAGGTAAGTGATTTCTTCCCATCTTGAGTTAAATACTTGGATTATGCATGGATCAGAGAAGAAAATTTAGGGTTTTGGTGGGAAGACCTAGAATTGGTATTTCGGATTTTTACCACGAATTTGGGCATGAAATTGAAAGAGAATTATATATTTGAACTCGTAAAGTTATGGTTATATTCATCTTCAAAAAATTTCGAAATCCGGGCACGTGGGCCTGAAGGCAATTTTGTCAACTTTCCGAGCGGAGTTGGAAATTTATATAAATGGAATTGTTATAAGTATTTGAGTATATTTTTATTATTTTGCCCATTATTTGGTTAGTTTTGGGCGTGGTGCATCAATTTGAGTCGTCAGAAGGGCTTGGAGGCCGGTCATGAATCTTTGGGGGGAGGTAAGTCTCCTTTCTAACCTTGTAAGGGGGAATTGTCCCCATATGTGAAATAATCAATCATGTGCTACTATTTGTGGGGGGCTACGTAAGCACGAGGTGATGGGAGTCCGTGCGTAGCTACTATTCTGCTTATGTCCGGGTAGCCTAGGACCCAAAAACATGTTTTATTTGCCATGCTTGTAACCTTATTGATGAATTTGGAAACGATTAAACTTATCGAACTTGGTAAATGAATTTCTGGAAAAGATTTAAATACTATCTTCGCGTCCATTAATAGAGAATTTTATCACTTCCTTGGGTAATTGTTTCCTGATAAAAATGTGAATTTATTGTGTGAATGTGTTTATCTATGAGTACTTGAGTCGCATGTATGATTCGCGAGCAGGGTAACTCTATTATTTATATATGACCGCGTCGCATGATCGATTCACGAGCGGGGTAATATATGCATCTATGGTTCGAGCCGTTCGACCCTTCTGCAGTGCATAGTTTACATTTATCATTGGTTCGAGCCGTTCGACCCTCGACATTTCTTGCGCATGATATTTGCTAAGTACTTTATGATATTTTTAACTGTTTACTGGCCTTGAATTATAAGTTGTCAACTGAAATGACGAAGATTTAAAGTTTGTAAATGTGGAAGAAGTTGTTATTTCCTATCACTATTTGTTAATTACCTATGATATCCATGCGTAGAGTCACCCTTGATTTTTATTAAATTGACCTATAGCAAGTGTCAAATTCGACCTCTCGTTACTACCTCTTCGAGGTTAGGCGGGATACTTACTGGGTACACGTTGTTTTCGTACTCATACTACACTTGTTGTGCATTTTTATTGCACAGGTACATGTATATCTAGTGGCCCGTTTGACGCAGTGATGTGGCTGACCTGGAGACTTAGGAGAGCTTCTCCCCTCGAGACGACCCGCAGCCAACAGGGTCTTCCTCGGATGTATTGTACTTTCTTTACTGTCCCATTTGTATTCTGGACGGTTATTATATTTCATTTGGTTTTTCTTAGAAACTGCTCATGCACTTGTGACACCGGGTTTTGGGATGATTGTGGGATGTATTTGTCGATGGAATTATTTAAAACATCGTTGTTTACTCGGTAACTTTATTTGATCTTTATATGATGAAATAAAAAGTAACGATTTTCAAAATACTAATATAGGAATTTAATTAACCATTGAGTGTTGGCTTGCCTGATTGTGGTTTCCGGCTCCATCACGACCTTGATGGATTTTGGGTCGTGACAATCTTATAATGTCACGACCCAAAATCCATCTGAAGGAGTCGTGATGACACGTAGTCTCTAAAACTAGGTAAGCCTAACTCATACCCGAAAAGATAACCGATTCTACTAAACAACTATTTTGAACATGAACCAGAAATTCTTAATAAACTAATAGTCTTAGCATGATACAATATCCCAAAACCGGTAGTAGAAATCATAAGCCTTACTAGGAGAAATTTTACATAATGAATACAACATTTGTTCCGAAATAGAACGAAACAATGGAAATAAATAAATTAGAGGGTGACATCGGAGCCTGCGAACGCCCGACAGGTGTACCTTGAAGTCTCTAGCCACATTAAGCATAAGTCTCAAAACCGACTCGATCCGAAGTACTTGACTCTGCACAAAAAATATGTAGAAGCATAGCATGAGTACACCACGGTGGTACCCAGTAAGTTTCAAGCCTAACCTCAATAGATTAGTGACAAGCCAGGTCAAGACACTCACTGAACATCTAAACTTGTGCAGGATATGACATAAAGCTAACAAGAAAGGAATATTAAAGAAATTCCAATATAAAACATAAATAAGATTACAAACAGTAATAACGGTAATGGAAACATGAATGGCAATGAGAAATAACTAGGTAACTAGACAACAACATAGTTGGGATACAGACAAGGGTAAATGTGCTCAAGTAGGGAAAAAGATGTCAACTCCATCAATCGAATCGTTAATCTCATACCATAGATCTCATCTTTCAAACCTTTAACACACACGGTACCTTGTGCCCGCATCTTTCCATCTTACCTTGCACGACAAAATCCACGTGCTACTCTGTACATAATATTCGTGACAAATGCTAATTAGGATGTTCAAATGACTTTATGTATATATCTCGAAAAGTAAAACTACATCTTCGGAACCAAGTAGGAAATCAATGAGAAAAAAGAGTTTATTTTGGAAATCATTTGGTTAATGAAAATAACCTTTTTCAAATAAATACAACATCGGATAAGCTACTGAATTTAATATAGAATTTATTGAATTACAATATAATAACAATTCCTTTTAAATTAAAATAAAAATCTCAGACAGGCCAAAGAGATTAAGTTGAGAAATCAATTGACGTAAAATATGACACTAGTAGAAATAGTAAGTATCGAAATAAACGGCGGGTTTTAACTTAAAAGTCACACAATGAAGCATGATATTAATTCTTTTATTTATTTAGAATCATTATATTACTAACAACTCAGCAGGACATGATGCAATGACTTTACGTAGTAAATTCACCTAGAAAATCAATTTACCAAAATAATAGTATTAGGAAAAAAGAACTCAGGAAATGACGGCAATACGATACGTCAACGACAATAACTCAATCCTCGGAAAAACAGTAATGAACCGGAAATACAAATTCTCAGAATCTCGTACGAAAGAACCGAAACCAATGCAACAAAACATGGAATACAAAACACAAAATATGTTACGGCGCAACCTGAACCCACAATATAATATCAATATCAAAATTCACCCTTGTTCCACCATATCAATTCACCCTTATTTCATATGTTGCGGCATGCAATCTGATCCCACCGTTCAATATCAATATCATGCCAATAAATAAAATATATTGCGGCGCACAACCCGATTCCACCATATAATATCTTTATCATAATTCACTCTTATTTCACGGATCATAATTCACTCTTATTTCACCATAACAGTCCACCCTTATTTCACCTGTTGTGGCGTGCAACCCAATCCCACTGTTTAATATCAATATCATAATTCACCCTTATTTTACCATAACAGTCCACGCTCATTTCACCTGTTGCGGCGTGCAACCGGATCCTCCTTATAATAATTTAAATCAACAACAACAATTGAATAACTCCATTTACAAGAATTTCTACAATCAAGGGTATCAGTACACAACAACAAAGGAACCACATAGAACCCGGAGGAACACAACAAACTTTACAAGGATCACCGGGCAGATAAGGTACGTGATAACTAAGTATGCAATCACAACAATTAGGAGCGGTAGCAGATAAGTACAAGACATAGAAAAAACTCAACAATTAAGCGGTAACATGACAATAAGGAAAACAATAACTTCAACCAAGGCATATAAGGCCAAATAACGAGTAAGAAGTACAGTTAGGTGCTAACAACGTCAAATAAAACATGTAAGAGTAGACTAACAACGAGGTACCACATGTTATGGTAATTCAATTAAAGGCATGGAAAGACACTAGACAATTTAAACGGGTCAAATACCATATATAGACCGTGTACCCACTCGTCACCTTGTGTACACGGCTTTCACATAACAAGATAACACAATTAACTAAATTCCTAAGGGGTGGTTCCCCCCCCCTTCCCCCCCACAAAGTTAGGCAAGACACTTAACCTCAATTTGGCCAAATCAATACTCAAATTAGCTTTTTCTTTACAAATTCACCTCCGTCGGCTAAATCTAACCAAAGACGACTTAAATACATTAAACAATGCAAGAGAAAATAATTTCAATTAACGAAGCTATGATCTTTATACAATTTGCAAAAAGTCCACAAAAGTCAACCCCAACAGGCTAGCACCTCAGAACTCGAAAAAAATTACAAAACTCGAACACTCATTCCGATACGAGTTCAACCATACTAAAATTATCAATTTCCGACACCAATTCGTCCTTCAAATCACCATTTTTCGTTTTGAAATATTTTACAATTTCCCCCAAATTTTCTTTAGATTCTCGTGAATTTGATGTTAAATCTAATGTATAATCACAAAATACAATTGAAATTGATTAGAGGTACTTACTCAATGATTTGGTATGAAAATCCTTCCACAAAATCATCTCTCATCGAGGCTAGGGTTCAAAACATGATAAAATGAAGCTAAGTCTCGAAATGGAAGTCTTAATACCAGCATCAGGTGTCGCATTTGCGACATCACGATAAAAAATGTGACAAAAGTATCGCAAAAGCGAAGGCTGACCAACTCTATCAAAGTCGCAAATGCGACATAAGACTCGCAATGCGAGCTCAGAGTTTTCGCAAAAGCGACTGCTTGTGTCACAAATGTGAAGCTGCCTAATCGCAAATGCGATGAAATAGTTCGCAAATGCGAACTCCCCTGCCCCAGCCTATCGTCGCAAATGCGAGAATGATCTCGCAAATGCAGACATCGCAAATGCGATGAAAACCTCACAAATCAAGAACTAAGACACCAATACAGCTGAACCTTCTTCCAACACTCCATAACGCGTACAAAACTCACCCGATCCCTCAGGGCTCTAAGACAAACACCCCCACAAGTCTGAAAGCATAACACAAACTTGCTCGAGCGATCAAAACATCAAAATAACCTCTAAAATCATGAATTGGACGCCAAAAAACATGAAAATCACAATGAACTTCAAGAACTTCTCAACCGAGCGTTTGAACCATATCAAATCAACTCCAAATGACACCAAATTTTGTAGGCAAGTTTCAAATAATAAAACGAACCTATTCCAAGTTTCGAAACCACAATCCGGACCCGATAGACTTAAAGTCAAACCATGGTCAAACTTAGTAAAATTCTAAACCTTTAAATTGCCAACTTCCGCCAAATGATGCCGAAACCTTTTAGAAACATCCAAATAAAATTCCGGGTACACGCCCAAGTCCAAAATCACCGTCCGGAACTACTGGAACCATCGAAACTCCGATCCGAGGTCAAATACTCAAAAGTCAAACCTTGGGTCATTTCCTTCAACTTTGAGCTTCTCAAATGAGAGTCACCCCTAAAAACCCTTTCCGAACATCTCAAAAACCTGAACTGATGATGCACACAAGTCATAATACATTGTGTGAAGCTATTCGTGAGGTCAAACTGCCAAGCCGGATGCAATTGCTCAAACCGACCAGTCGGGTCGTTACATCCTCCCCCACTTAAACATACATACGTCCTTGAACGTGCCAGGAGTCGTTCCAAAGCTATTAAATCACTGCATGAGTATACACCCAGGGGTGATTCCCCATCACCCAACCTACGTAGGCCTGACAATGCAACTCAACTGAAGAGCTTACTTCATCCTTAGTCCATAACTTAAGACAGAACCCAACTCTCAACATCTGAAACTCATCATAGGATCCGAATCTCGCATCATCATGTTATAGAAACCTGAACAAGCTGAATCGAGCCACAATTTCAACCCAGGGCGTAATCACATGATGTTCCGCACAACTCAAATGCATGTAGTAATATCTTCTGACCATCATAGCTGCCAATAACAATTTGGATGCCGGCAATACGCTTCACATTGAATAAAACCTTGTTCTGGACCTCCATGTCGCTGACCAAAATACAAGAAACATGTAGAAACTCATAACCACCCATCAAATCAACAAGCCAAGAAGCTCTTCCGTCCCTCAAGAGCCATTTCCCAAATCTGAGCGGAAATAACATCATCCTTCCAACTACTCCTCACCCCAAAATGATAGTGTGAGTCTCAAATCTAAGAACCTCTTCTCAGCCAATACCAGCAACCCAGCTAACAACTCATCATGGAACCATACCGATTCTCACATAACACGGTCCGTACACCAAACAGGCAATAACCCAGGCATGTAGCAAAATAGAAGGAAAGAAAGGTACGAGGATTATCTAACAAGTGCAACATATATAATGACAAAGTAGAGTTTCATCAACTTTTCCCACAGAGGGGAAATGGAACACAAAACAAAAACAAGAAAGTGTATCTCACATAACATTCACTGCGGTGTGCAGCCCGACCCCAAATATATCAATCCACATAGGGATACTCATCGAGCTTAAGTACTCGGGTTCACTGATCACATGAATGTTGATATCAAGCACCATAGAGTGACACGTATGACTGTTGGAAATGAATAGAAAAGAAAAACATGGAGGAAAACAAGCACAACTAAGGTGCAATAAGGAAATCAAAATCACGAGGGCCATCTTGCCACATCGCCATGAGGCTGAAGGGAATTACAACATGCGTGGAGAATAATCATAGAACCTCACAGCCAATCACAACATAAAAGAGCAGCACATAACATAGTTCAGGGGCACAAATAATATCCATTCTGACCAGTAACATAACCATGATATCGACTTCACAAGATTACCCAAACCTGATCCGATATAAAGTACACATCCTCGTTGGGCTTTCAAATAGCCCCCAAACCAAACCCTGATCATTCCCAAATAGCTCAATATCCCTCCAAAAGTCCATAGCAACCTACCGACAGTTTATGCCATTAGTTATCCCATTCTCAACATTTCTTCACAATCCACAAACAAAAAATAGTGTGCATATGAGGACATCCAGCCCAAAACCTCAGGAATACCATAGTTTCCATACACGATCTCAACTACGCTACCCGAATGGCTGATCACACCTCATCATCTTACTGAAGCACCTATGTATATTTTCCATCTGTGTAATGAAACCTGAACCTAAGAAGCCTCAAAACCCCGTAATCACCATACCACTAACCAATCATCTACAACCCATAACACAAGGTGCCTTCCTAAAATGCGCGCTCCTCGCATATGATGTCCAATAATGCCAACATTCTATTAACTTTTGATATCCATCCAGGAGAAAACCATAATGTACAACATATTCCTTATGCCCATAGCAGATAGCCGACTCAAGCCTTGGCCAACACCGTCAAGAACTATCCGAGACCCGCCCGTACGCAACTAAGCCACCAGGACTGCATCTCCTCAACTCAACCGAGTTACACAAACTGTCCAACCTAAAAGTACTGTCACAGATACCGGTAGAGAATTCCCATTCAAAAAGGACCAATTACTTCCATTGCTATGTTGACCGAACACCACATAGCTGACCCATTTCTTCGAATACTCCCCGTCTTTCCTCTAGGGTAACACTTCTCCTTGTCGATATACAATGATCCCAACCAAAACCCAATGCAGAAAATCCTAAGACCAACCCAGAAGCTCATAATCCATCATATTTCCTCTGAAGCACCCCATAATGCCGCAACCAAGATGCCCACACTGAATAGATCTCTTGTGAATCTGAAGTTGTTTCTCCGACTTCCCTTGAATACTAAAATGTATATCCAATAAGGACTCAGAAACATCGTAATCCCCAACATCATCCCATGCGAGATCTCATATCTCAATCATATACAAATTTCGGGGAACCTTCCAATACCATATATATATACACATCTCCGTCCAAAACTGATGTAACACCTGACTCTGCAATCTAAAAGCCACTAGTGGACTCCCCCACTTGGCGCGAAGCCATAGAAAACAACATCTGATGATTCACAAAACTAACCTTCACAGCTCGTACAACACCAATCACAAGGTACTCCAAGTCATCCACTAAGAGCACGTCCATTCTCGTGACGGTCAAACTCGCTCTGTTCAGTGCCTTGAATAATAAAATGTACCTTCCACTGAGTAGAAATCTCATGCGAACCACATAATCTCTGATACCACCAACTACCCTCAAATTAACATCCGCCTCATGACCCTGCCATGATCGCGATGACTATTCAACCAATTAAACCTTCTCAAGCTCGTATTTATCAACTAGATGCCAGAACCTGATGCACCTCCGCGTGAACAATTGAATATCTCTCAATACCTCCACATCCTCAGTCTAGACGACACATTGAGAAATTGTTTAAGCATCCCTGTCCCCCTCGTATCCCATTCGTAGCATCACAAACCGTTGGCACATAGTTGATATCGGGTGCGCAATATGATACATGAGTGGATGCAAAAGGAACATAAGATATATGCTTCGATCTGAATCAATGTCACATGATAAGGGATGAAAAAGGTGGAATTTCCTAATAGTTTCTGTAGCCTCTCGAAGATAAGTACAGACGTCTTCGTACCGAACCACAACACTCTACTAAACCTGTTTATGACTCATAGCACCTATGAACCTAGAGCTCTGATACCAACTTGTCACGACCCAAAATCACTCCAAAGAAGTCGTGATGGAACCTAGTCTCTAAAACTAGGTAAGCCTAACTCATACCGAAAAGATAACAGATTCTACTAAATAACTATTGAACATGAACCCAGAAATTCTGAATAAACTAATAGTCTCAGCATAATATAATATCCCAAAACCGGTGGTACAAGTCATAAGCCTTTGTAGGAGAAATTTTATATAATGAATACAACAATGTTCCGGAATAGAAGGAAACAATGGAAATAAATACATTAGAGGGTGACTTTGGATCCTACGAACGCCCGACAAGTGTACCTTGAAGTCTCCAGCGACATCAAGCATAAGTCTCAAAACCGACTCGATCCGAAGTACCTGGCTCTGCACAAAAAATGTGCAGAAGCATAGAATGAGTACATCACGGTGTTACCCAGTAAGTATCAAGCCTAACCTCGGTAGACGAGGCCAGGTCAAGAGACTCACCAAACATCTAAACCTGTGCAGGATATGACATAAACTAAAGTAGAAAAAAAGGATGTCAACTCAACCAATCAAATCGTTTCTAATACACGACTCCAATAATCCCAATTCTCGTAATCTCATACCATAGATCTCATCTTTCAAACCTTTAACACACACTGTACCTTGTGCCCACATCTTTCCATCTCACCTTGCACGGCAAAATCCACGCGCTACTTAGTACATAATATCCGTGAAAAATTCTAATTAAGATGTTCAAAAGACTTTATGTATATATCTCAAAAAGTAAAACTACAGCTTTTGAACCAAGTCAGAAATCAATGAGAAAAATGAATTTATTTTGGAAATCATTTGGTTAATGAAAATAACCTTTTTCAAATAAATACAACATCAGATAAAATACTGAATTTAAAATAGAATTTATTGAATTATAGTATAATAACAATTCCTTTTTAATTAAAATAAAAATCTCATACAGGCCAAGGAGATTAAGTTGAGAAATCAATTGACGTAAAATATGACAACTAGTAGAAATGGTAAATATCGAAATAAACGGAGGGCTTTAACTTAAAAGTCACACAAGACAGCATGATATTGATTCTTTTATTTATTTAGAGTCACTATATTACTAACAACTCAGCAGGACATGAGGCAATGACTCAGCGTAGTAAATTCACCAGAATAATAGTATTAGGAAAAAATAACTCAGGAAATGACGACAAGGCGATAAGTCAACGAAAATAACTCAATCCTCGGAAAAACAGTAAAGAACCGGGAATTCAAATTCTCGTACGAAAGAACCGAATCCAATGCAACAAAACAGGGAATATAAAACACAAAATATGTTGCAGCGCGTAACCCGATCCCACCATATAATATCAATATCAAAATTCACCATTATTCCACCATATCAATTCACCCTTATTTCATCTGTTACAGTGTGCAACCCGATCCCGCTGTTCAATATCATATCATGCCAATAAATAAAATATGTCGCGGCGCGCAACTCGATCTCTCCATATAATATCAATATCATAATTCACCCTTATTTTACCATAACAATCCACCCTTTATTTTACCTGTTGTGGCATGCAACCCGATCCCACCGTTTAATATCAATATCATAATTCACCCTTATTTCACCATAACAGTCCACCCTTATTTCACCGGTTGCGGCGTGCAACCCGATCCCCCTCACAATAATTTAAATCAACAACAACAATTCAATAACTCCATTTACAAGAATTTCTACAATCAAGGGTATCAATACACAACAATAAAGGAACTACATAGAACCAGGAGGAACACAATAAACTTTACAAGGATCACCGGGCAGGTAAAGTACATGATAACTAAGTATGCAATCACAACAATTAGGACAGGTAGTAGATAAGTACAAGACATAGAAAAAAATCAACAGTTAAGCGATAATAGGACAATAAGGAAAATGATAACCTCAACTAAGGCATATAAGGCCAAATAATGAGTAAGAAGTACAGTTAGGTGCTAACAACGTCAAATAAAACATGTAAGAGTAGAATAACAACGAGGTACCACATGTTATGATAATTCAATTAAAGGCATAGAAAGACACTAGACAATCTAAATCGGTCAAATACCACATATAGACCGTGTACCCACTCGTCACCTCGCATACACGACTTTCACATAACAAGATAGCACAATTAACTCAATTCCTAAGGGATAGTTTCCACCACACAAAGTTAGGCAAGACATTTACCTCAATTTGGCCAAATCAATTCTCAAATTAGCTTTTCCTTTACAAATTCACCTCCGCTCGTCTCAATCTATCCAAAGATGACTTAAATACATTAAACAATGCAAGAGAAAACAATTTCAATTAATGAAGCTATGATCTTTATACAATTTACAAAAATTCAATCCCACGGGCCAATACCTCAGATGCCGATAAAATTTACAAAACCCGAACACCCATTTCGATACGAGTTCAACCATACCAAAATTATCAATTTTCGATATCTATTCGTCCTTCAAATCACCATTTTTCATTTTGAAAGATTTTACAATTTCCCCCAAATTTTCCTTTAGATTCTCGTGAGTTTGATGTTAAATCTAATGTATAATCACAAAATACAAATGAAAATTGATTAGAGGTACTGACCCAATGATTTTGTATGAAAATCCATCCATAAAATCGCCTCCCATCGAGGCCAGGGTTTAAAACATGACAAAATAAAGCTAAGTCCTGAAATAGAAGTCTTAATACCAGCCTCACGTGTCGCATTTGCGACATCAGGATCGCAAATGCAACAAAACTATCGCAAAAGCGAAGGTTGACCAGGTTTGTCAATCGCAAATGCGAGTTCAGAGTTTTTGCAAAAACGACTGCTTGTATCGCAAATGCGGAGCTGCCTAATCGCAAATGCAATGAAATAGTTAGCAAATATGAACTCCCCTGCCCCAACCCATCATCACAAATGCGAGAATGATCTCGCAAATGTGGACATATGCAAATGCGATGAAAACCTCGTAAATGCGAGAATAGAGACACCAGCACAGCTGAACCTTCTTCCAACACTCCGAAACGCGTACAAAACTCATACGAGCCCTCAGAGCTCTAAACCAAACATCCTCACAAGTTTGAAAACATAACACAAACTCGCTCGAACAATTAAAACATCAAAATAACCTCTAAAATCACGAATCAGACTCCAAAACACATGAAAATCATAATGAACTTCAAGAACTTCTAATTACGCAACCGAGCGTCCGTACCATATCAAATCAACTCCAAATGACACCAAATTTTGCAGGCAAGTTCCAAATGACGAAACTGACCTATTCCAAGTTTCGAAACCACAATCTGGACCTGATAGCCTTAGAGTCAAACCATGGTCAAACTTAGTAAATTTTAAACCTTTAATTGCCAACTTCCGCCAAATGATGCCGAAACCTTTTAGAAACATTCAAATGAAATTCCGGGCACACGCCCAAGTCCAAAATCACCGTCCGGACCTACAGGAACCGTCAAATTCTGATCCGAGGTCAAATACTCAAAAGTCAAACCTTGGGTCATTTCCTTCAACTTCGAGCTTCTCAAATGAGAGTCACCCCTAAAAACCCTTTCCGAACATCTCAAAACCCGAACCGATGATGCACGCAAGTCATAATACACTGTGTGAAGCTACTCGTGACCTCAAAATACCGAGCCGAACGCAATTGCTCAAAACATTTAGTCGGGTCGTTACATATAATATAATCAAAATATATAGTATCCCATTTGATTTAGTTATTTATGATTAATTAATTCAGAAATAAGTTATATGTGGATTTTCGTGGTTATGCCATTTGGCTAAATTAGTTATAAGTCAATAGTTAATTAGTTATACATTACATGTGGCTAATTTTAAGGCTGCCACTTGGCTTAAGGAGAAGGTTTTTTTCCCTCGCATTTTAATAATATATAGATATATAAACTATTTCTAGTATATTAAAAAATTTTGAATTTTGAATTATTGCTATTACGTTACCTAATATAGTATTTCATGTTTTCATGTGACCTTCATTAACTTTCCTATTTATTTAGTATTATTATTCATTTAAATCTTTTAAATATAATATTGATCAACTTATAATTTTAATCTTGATATAAATATTTATATTATTTTAAATTAATATTCAAAATTATTAAATTATTTAAATTTATTAGTAATACTTTTAAGTATTATATAATAAAATTTCTAATATTTTGATTTAGTTATTTATAATTAATTAATTAATAAATAAGTTATGTGGCTTTTTCTGGTTATGCCATACTGCTAAATTAGTTATTAGCTAATAGTTAATTAGTTATACATTACAATGTGACTAATTTTAAGACTGCCACTTGGCTTAAGGAGAGGTCTTTTCCCTCTCCTTTTAATAATATATAAAATATTTGCAATAGAATTATATATATTTTAAAATTTTATTTAATTATAAAATAAAATGTAAGCTTATGAAATTGATGAATATGGATCATATGCACTCAATAAATGAAAAAACTTTATCCATCGAAGTCCTTAATCATTATTTAATATATTTACCGAATATTCGTTCAAATTTTATAATTTTATCAGTTCAGTTTCAAAAGTAATTGTGCTTCCCTTTTAGTTTCAGTAAAGCACAAAACCCTTTAAGATATAAAAGTTTTCTGAAAATATCTTTCATAGCTATTCTCAAGTTCATTCAAAAAGACACAAACATGATTAATTAGTTTTACTTTTACTATGATTTTTTAAAACTTTTCAAATAACATAAATTAAAAAATTGAATCTTTTGTCTTCTTTATCTTCCTTCAAAGGTTTAATGTTACCCAAGTAGTGAGGTTCTAATTGATCAGATAAAAAGAAAAAAGAATCTATGATTCATATAACTTTATCGAAATGAATGTGAGCAAAAAAAGCATTACTAAAACATGAAATTTAATAGGGCGAACAAATTACAGTGAAAAGTTATTGAATTTATTGAGTTTGTATGTATATATTAATTTAAGTATTTTTGTGTATATCATTCATTTTGAACAATCCAAGTACGATATAATCAGAGTCAACCCCTGATTAAACCTATGAATTTTCCAATCTTCAAATTGTCAACTTCCGGCAAACAGAGCCAAAATGTCCTAGGAACCTCCAAATTCAAAACCGAATATACACCTAAGTCCAAAATCTCTATGTTTCCTCAATGCTCACAACTTTTTGGATACCGACTCTTCCTCCTTATACTTAGCTTCCCTTTCCATTTCAGCATACTGATCAACTTCGTAAGGCAACCTAACCGTGACGGGTGCTGTGAAAATGGGTTCTGAAACGACATATGCGAGAGGAACATATTGTTCGTGTGAAGAGATATGTGCTAGTTTTGATTGGTAGTGAAGGTGACACCGTCGCGTGGAGGGGTATGAACTGCGTAAATAGCAACTGGGGGGGTTTTTCGGTGTCTGAACATAGTTTGTGACATAAAGGGGTGTGTATAGGAGGGTTTGGTGGGTTTGCAGGGGTTACTAGGGTATAATTTGGGTTGTAGGGACTGAAGTCGGGGTATTATTTGCTTGGCAAGTAGTTGAAGGAAGTGATCGTGTCACGACTCAAAATCTACTATAGGTCGTGATGGCGCCTAACGCCGTTAAGCAAGCTAATGGTGATTGGTCGATTCAATTACTCATTTATTACTTTTGAAATCATAAATTTTAACAAGGAAGGAAATTTATACTTTTAAATCCACGGGAACGTACAGAATTTGTAATTTATAAGAGAAATGAAAGGCGATGATAATATACAGAACTGTAAGCATCAACTAGTATACCCTAAAACTCGGTGTCACAAGTGCATGAGCATTTACTAAGGAGTACGATAATAATACAACATCTGTCTAGAATGTAAATGAGACAGAATAAGATATATAGTACGACGAAGACTCTGTGGACTGCGATGCGTAGCCTGGAATATAGCTCACATATAGTCTCATCAACAGCTGCGCCTACGCGCCAATATAATCTCCAAATGAACCTGTCAGATCCTGCACATTTAGTGCGGAAGTGCAACATGAGTACGTAAATCAATGCATACCCAGTAAGTATCTAGCCTAACCCCTTAGAAGTAGTGACGAGAGGTCGACATCGACACTTACTAGTGGGCTAATAAATCAATATGGTAAAACATAAACAGATAAGAAGCACAACAACAATAGTGGGGTAATTATGTAACTAACACAATATTCCAAAATTTCTTTTAACGATGTCAATTTCTCAATCTCGTATTCTATCTCAACAACTTAGAAAATATCCAGTGCCAATATCAAATGAAATAAGAAATACCATATAAAATGCAAGGTATCAGTGGAAGGAAAATCTCATGAATATTCAAACTGCTACCGTTATAACACACGATTATGCCGAGGTTGTACGACCTCATCCCTAAAGGAATATGATACTGTCGAGGTGAACAACTCGATCCCATCATAACGTGTACACTGCCAAGGGTCGAGCGGCATGAACCATAGATGCATATATTATATTGTCGAGGTGAATGGCCCACTCCCATGAGAGTGTGGTACATGATCCTGCTGAGGCGAACGACCCGATCCCATTAGAATAAGAAGCTTTAACGGGTCCTGATGCGTGGCTAGAATTCATGATTTTAAGCATTATATACCTTGCATTTTATGTGCTTTAATGATAAAAATACACGTCGTATGTGCCTAATGGGGTTTATTTAATGTGTAGGTGAATTGGAAACGGAAGCCGAGCTAAATGAGAGCATAAACGTCGAAAAATACGCTCAAGAGTCGAAAAGGAGCGACCCGGGACAAGCCTGGCGTTAGCCAGGCGTTTGGCTCTTAAGGCCAGGGGGTGCCTGGCGTTAGCCAGGCGTTACCCTTCAAACGCCAGCCATGGCCAGGCGTTAGCCAGGCCTTAGCCTGCTAACGCCTGGGTACCTGCTTCAGTGAACTCCGAGTTTTAAAGGTTTTTAAGTGTTTCCAAGTTAGAATAGAAGTCTCTTACACGGTTAGGGTTTATCCCAACCATATAAATAGACCCAAGAACACTTCTTTGAGGGGGGAGACGGTTTTTGGAGAGCAAATACACACACAAGATCATTGAAGGAGCAAGGATTATCAGTTTTCTTCATCTTATTCTAGTATTTTCAA
>ML347346.1:124814-157210 GCA_005239505.1 Nicotiana paniculata
TATTTAATCTTTTGATTTACTATTTTAGATTAATTCTAGTTAAATATTTGTTTGAGTTTAGTTTAGTGGATAGTTAATCACAAGTCCCTGTGGGTACGATATCTGGACTTCAATTCCTATATTACTTGTCGACCACGTACACTTGCGTGTGCATTGGGAAATCAACCAACATAAAAATAGATCAAGAACATGATAAACTGAAGCAGTAAAGGAAACATATTGGTCTTGGGACTTAAATTGAAAATCAGAGCATACCAGTAAAGGGACAGTAAACACAAAGGTGAAGGGGGCAAGAGAGCACAATAGTTAGCCTTGGCTTGCAGCCGGCTAACTCCGAATGAGTATGTATCAGTGACTTGTGTTGGTGAGTGTGTACATATATATAGTAGTTTGAAACTAGGTAAAATAAGGTAAGAAACAAAATTTGGCAGTAAGTTATGGAGCTCAGAACCAATTAGATCAACAATCAGTCCAACTACTCCCTTAATTAAGGGAGTCATTTCAAACGGTAAAAGACAGGAAACAAGTAAGGAAAGGGATTATGTATGACTGGAGCATAAATAAGGAAATAATTTTAATCATTGCAAGTAATTAGACTAGGTACATAAAGGTCTAATTAAGGAAACAATCAACATAATAAGGTAAGAAAATAGTTTACAGGTTGGAAATCAGTAAATACATCATCACAGGAAATCAGTAAAAGGTGTTAATCACATAAAAATAGGAATTCAAATAGGAACAATGCTGATTAAGGGGAGAGTTAACACAAAACTTTATGAAAAAAGGAATAAAATACATAGTAGGCAAGAAGAAGCAAAAAAAAAGAAACCCTAATGGACACAGTGGTACAAATCACGTAAAATCAGGGATTCAACCGGAAAACAGTAATGACTAGAGGAATTAGTAGAAAAAATGTAATATAAGAGGAAGAAGCAAGAATCAGAAACCCTAATAAACATAATAGGGTATAAATCACAAAATACTCAGACTAATCGAAGCAGATTCATGAGAATCAAACATGCAGACAAGTTGAGAGAACGAACAGTAAAGACGAACTCAGAACCCAAAGATTAAACCAAGAAAGTTAGGGTTTTCAACATAATAAATCAGATAAAGGAAAAACATAAATAAATCGTTTAAACATAGTGAAAATCACAGAATAACACTGAAATCAGAAGAATAATCATTTTTGAAAAAGGGTTAAGAACCCCTCGTTTGAAGATGAAGAGATGCTTCAAAAAAAATCAGAAAAATCTTTAAGAAAACAGTAAAGATAACTCGAATAGACTCAGATCTGTTGCAGATCTAAGAAATTCAGTGTTAAAATTAGGGTTTCAGAGAGAGAACCCAAAGGGAGAGAGAGAGAGTCGGCTTAGAAACCATAGGTTCTACCCGGAGATGGGAGGATCTTACTCAGATGGCCATGGACGACCTGAGAATTACATGAAAACCATGGGAGGTGAGTGAACTGCCTTCTGATTCCTTTGAGGACCTCAAGGAAGCAATAACCCGGTGCAGGAAGGAGTCGTGGAGGCTGGGATGGTGGTGGGACCACCGTAGTTACCGGCAAGTGGACGACCTGGTGAGAGGTTAGGTTTAGCAGAGAGAGTTTGAGAGATGAGAGAGATGTGTAAAGGCGGAGTGAAAGAGAAAATGAGAGGGGAAGGGGGGGGGGGGTAGTCTCTAGGGTTAATTAAGAAAAGGGGATATCTGGACCGTTAATTAAAATTGATCAACGGTCCAGATTAGACAAAGAATTGGGTCGGGTAGGATAGTGTATTGGGATTGGGGTATTTGGGCCGTTTTTAATCAGACTTGGGTCTGGTTTAATTAGGTTATAAATGAAATGGAAGTGGCTATCTGTTAAATACCCCGTGTAAATTAACTAAAATAATTTATAATAAATAAATGTTAATTATAAAAATGAATTTATGCGTAGAAAATAATTAAGATGATCACTTAGTATTTTAAAAATACAAATAATTAATTTCTGGGTAAAAATAGTATAAAATCGTATGATTGGGCTATAATTGCAAAGTTATTGCAATTATAGCCAAAATGTGCTAATTTGGCTAATTATGAAATAATTTGGTCTTAATAGGACCAAAAATAATTAATGAAACCAAGAAATGCTTTTGAAATCATTTATAATGTAATTTTATAATTCTTTATTGGCAATAAAATACTGGATAGATTAATACAAATATAGGGAAATTGTGGAAAAATATCAATTGCTATCGATACATGATTTTGAAGCTATATATGCAAATTTAAATTATTTTGAGGAAAAATTAGGTATCAACATATGTCTAGTAAATTGTGGTAGTTACGTGGGAGAGAATGACGACACTCAGAGCGCTCATGATCGGTAGAGAAGACTTAGGCAAATTTATAGAAAATGTAGCGGAGATGATTCCGACAATAAGGGAAATCATAACCTTGGATCATTCCAATTCTTGTCTACAACCCGTTTGTAGTTAGTTATTAATTATTGCATTTTCATTACGTGATATTTAGTTAGTAAACATCCAATTTGTTACTTAAATATTTCTGAAGATTGATTGCATGAATTTATGTGAGTCTAGTAGCTGTGTTTAATAAGTTAATTCCCTGTGGGATTCGACTCCGGACTTATTAACCGGAATATATTTGCAATGACCGCTTAGTCCTTTTTATAAGGCATAGTTGGGCGTGATCAAGCGCCCTTTAAAAGGGCCTATATTTTAATTTGAAAAGACGTCCAGGTATACCGCCGTTTATTAAGGCAGCGCCTTAATAAACAACACAATACCTACATAATAAACCCGTCCCCTTCCCTTCCCCCACCAAACCAGAACCCCCCCCCCCCCCTCAAAAAAAATATTAAAAACACCAGTGCCCCTTCCATTAACGATCAAAAAAACCTCGAGTGAACCCCACCCGTTCCATAAAAAGTAAAGATTCTCGGTCCCACATCCTAGCTAAGGTGTTCTCTCGTATTGGGTTGCTCGTTTCGGCTCCAAATCGCCAAATCTTCAACTTTCCAAAAATATTAAATAGAGGTATTCCGACTTAGTTTTTGTTGAAACTCGTATAAAAATAATTATTTTTAATGTGTTCTATGTTGTTTTATGATTGTTTTGTGATTTAACTATTTTTTTATTTTTATCCGGACTATGACATTAGTGTGCTAAAAAAATTAGTAAAAATAGAAAAATTATTATTAGTTGTTAAAAAAAATATTGATAAGTTACTTTTACTGTGGTATATGTATTTTCGTGAATGTTTTGTGATTAAATTTATTTGTTATTTTTATCTGGTTTAGATTGTTTATTTTCTTAAAGATAGTAAAATAGATAAATTATTACTTTAGTTCCCTCTAGTGGTATATTGTAGCCTAATGTAGTGCTTGTATTTGTAAAGTAGTGCACTTTAGCATAGTATCCTTGTAGTTATTGAAATTGATCATTTAAGTATCTATTATACCCAAAAATACGTCAAAATAGTTGATAGTTCAAACACAAACTCTGTCCAATTCTAGTCAACGATCGTAAGAAAATAACATGAGAAAAGAACAATATTTCCCGGATACCTTGGTGCAATAATTAAATATTGTAAAATTATGAAAATTATTATTTAATTTTATTAAAAGTAAAAAATAAGTGAGCCATAAATAAAAATATATAATAATATAATAAAACTAACATATAAATTAATAAAACTAACATATACAATATTAAACTAACATATAAATAATAAACTAACATTTAAAATAATAGACATGTTGAGTGATAAATCGAGAAAAATTTCTCATCATTAACACAAGAATTAAGGATATCTTGGTGCTACTGGGCCTCAAATATCGAGCCCGAAAACCATATGTAAATATTTAATAATTAAATCTTGTATAATTATGAAAATTTATTTAACTTACAAACAAACATATAAAATAATAAAACTAACATATTAGAGTAAAATAATGTAATTAATATTGTTTAATTTACAGTAGACGACATGGAGGTTCTGCCTTTGCATCCCAGACCTGCCAGCCTAGTGCTACTGTCGTTATAGGGCGATCATAGGTCGTCCCACATATGGGAGGGTCAATTACTGGCCCAGACTTTCCGCGCCAAGAGAGTAGACGATATGTGTGGCTTTCTCAAGGACCGCACTCTCCATCCCCGTATAGTCAGATGCCTCCAGGATACGGGCTTTTATAGGATTGTGGAGATCGGCCGGCTGCAACTCGATTGGTCATTGATCACGGCCCTGATAGAGCAGTGGCGGTCGGAGACACACACTTTCCATTTGCCCATTGGCGAGGCCACCATCACGCTGCAGGACGTGGAGGTCATATATGGGCTGCCTGTTGATGGACACCATGTTTCTCTGTCGCATGCCATGAGAGAGTATACAGGTTTGCAGTACCCTGGACATACTACAGCGGTTCACCGGTTTTCAGCTACCGGAGGAGACTGCACTGGTTGGGGCCAGTCGTCTGCAGTTGACGACCGTCTGATAGCATTTGGAGGCATTGCACCCTGAAATCATAGACGAGGTTGCTGCTACTCCTTATGTTTGGAGGGATTTTGTTCCCGATTACTTCAGGGAACCTAGTTAGCTTGATATTTCTTCAGCATCTTGAGCGGCTAGATGATTTACCCCAGTACAGCTAAGGTGTTGCTGTTCTCGACTACTTGTACAAGCAGATGTTCCAGGCGAGCATGGGCACCCAGCGTGACGTTGTTGGATTTTTGCCGTTGCTACAAGTGAAAACATATTCGAATACTCTGTTAATTATAATATACCCAATAAGAATATACCTTAAATTTTACGTCCACTTTGTATGTTAGGTTTGGGCGTGGGAGCGGTTCCTGCAGTTGCATCCACCTCTACCACTATTAGCTCCGGGTGCACCACCTCCATTTCTCCCTCTAGCTAGGAGGTGTGTTGATAGGCGGGGATATGGACGAGAGTACGAGGCTCGACATAATCTCCCCTTGTGCAGAGATTTGTTGGATTTGCTGGAGGGCGCACAGGTAAATGTATACCTAAGTTTACTTGGCCTGGCTTCATATGTGTTGCATATACTCACGATTTCTGTTGTCACTTAATAGTTCATTTAGAGGCCATACAACGACGAGCTAATAGCTGGTTTGTCCGATTATTGCTCGGCCGGCCGACTTATATGGATCTCTTTCGTCCCGTTGATGTGCCTTGATATTGTGGACAATCATGCCTCCGAGAAGGTACTTCGCCAGTTTGGCTTCCCGCAGCTTGTACCGCCACCGCCCGTGTTAGATCCCGTACCTTAGCATTAGGATGTACCGTAGTAAATCCACATGATTTCAAAGGGATTATGTCTATTAGGAGGTTATAGAGGTTTTAAGACATTATTATTATGAGACCCTGTAAGTTTACAACCCTGATACCATTAGATATTATGTTAGTGTGGTATTTTATTTTAAGGGGAGTATTTTAGTAAAAGTTTTATAAGTATAATTTTAAATAGTTACCATTATTACTATTTTAAAATATGATAAATTATACACATAACATGAGAAAGTTTATGAGATTTTCTTTATTGTAAAGATAGAAATTATTTTCTTACAAGAAAAGAAGATTATCTTTTTACCATTTTAAGAATTACGCGTACGAAACTCTTTATATGAGATTAGGAAAATTAGAAGTTGAAAAAATATATGTACTTTTACATAAATATTTTAAATAATAGTGTATGTATTTATTTTATATGATACCACATGACCATGATAGTAAATTATATAAAGTGTGCTAAACGTGAGTCCCTGGAATTTATGGTAAAGTTTTTGTACGAAATTCTTGGGCTGACAATATTGTGATATGTCTTTGTTTAATGGAGCATAACTATTTTCATTTAGCACATATATGTCACTCTATTATGTAAAGTTAATTTCTTAGTGATTCATTAGGCATTCCAGTTTTTACGTGGGTAATAATGATGAGCCATGTCTAACACGTTAGATAGCTTTTAAACTATTATTTTGTGGAATTTTTTATATATATATATATATATATATATATATATATATATATATATATATATATATATATAAAATACTAAAATATGGGGATAAGTATGTGTTGGATATATCTTGTACTGGTAAGCACTATTTGTCAAAAATATAGCACTTCCACCGCTAATACATGGCTAGGTGGAAGCCAAACAATGAATAGTCATTTGCTTTCATTTTGGAAAAAGATACACATATAATATATATACTTCTTTGTATAACATTAACACTCTTTTGTGGGTGAAGAATGATTCACAACGATTTGCATCTCTTAATTAGTTAATGACTAATTCATTCTTGTTGGAAATACTTGGTAAAGTGACGGATTAAACAACTCCAAGAATTCTCCAAATTGCACTTTGTTCCTCTATATTCACTAGGAAAAAAAAAGGATGGTTCATATATGAATAATAAGGGATCACCAAATTACTGTAATGCACAAGGAAGAGAGTGGATGGACAACTTATTTGGATAACTCTCAATGGAAAATAATAACAGGGAAAATAATAGTTCATGTTCTGAGGATGATAGTTTTGGTAGCCTTTCTTTGTTATCTGATGCTGCTTCTCATGCTGTTGCTTGGAAAAAATTGTAACACCCATAATCAAGTCTTGAATTCATATAATTCTCCTATGGGTGGCTCGCCGTTTCTTAAGAGATTGAATTTGAAGAAACCAAAGAACAAGAGAATCTCTGATCCTGATTTAGAAGACACTGCTAGCTCTCCTGTCAATAGTCCTAAGTTACTTAAGGAGATGTTTCGGCCAAGGTAGTCTTTGCATAAGCAACGAGATCTTCATACAACTTGTTTTGTGTTTTGTCACAATTAACGTGTTAGATAAGTGTCAAGAGAATCGACTCAAGTATGTTAAGGCTAATCCCTTCCTTCATTTTGGCATGTTCTCGTAACTACATGTGTTTGATAACGAGGCCTAAAGAGAAGTTCATACTCCCGAATTCATATACATTATCCTAGTCTCATAAGTTACAGTATTCTCCCTTATCGGGACTTCACATTTAATTGAGTATTGTCTTCTTCCAGTTAAGAGAGCGGAGAGTCTATATATATAGTATTACAGTATTTTCATTACCATCGAGCTATAATCGATGGGCAGGACCCTATTGGGGAACCTCTGATCAGATGGTAAGTTATATACCGAGCCTACTGTGACTGAGCGCATATGAGCGAGCCCAGTTGGTCGAGATACAAAGCCTATTATGGTCGAGCGCCTATGAGCGAGCCTACTATGGAAGAGCAGTTATATATACATACCGAGCCTTATAGGGTTGGACAACTATTTTTCTTACTATATTGAGATAGTTGAGTCAGTATCAACAAGTAAGCATATCTTCATATTATCTTTGACTTCCAGTTGCTTTCACTTGTTATATTATCAGTTCAGTTTCAGCTTTCAGTATATTGCCTTACATACTCGGTACATTATTTTGTACTAACGCCCTTTTATGGGGGGCGCTGCATTTCATGCGTGCATGTATAGATAATCAGTTTGACGAGGTCTCATAGTATAGGAGATTGACATTCAGCGAAGGATCGGTAAGGCTCCACCTCATTCAGAGTGCAACCGAGTTTATGATTCATCGTGTTAGAATTTTGCTACAAACTTATGGGTAGGCCGGTACCCTGTCCCATTTGATGTCTAATAATCTTAGAGGTTTTGTAGACAGAGGTTCATTTTGTACAGTATGTTAGAGGCGTTGAAAGCCCATATGTATTCATGTTTTAAGAACGATAGTTTATTGATACAGTGTTCTTTCACTTACTATTATGCACTACGAGTTGTTGCCATGTTGGCCCACAATGGTCACAGAAAGAATGAGTTACAGAATGGTTCGCTTGGGCGAGTATGGCACCGAGTGCCATCCATGCCTCCCTAGTTTTCGTGGCATGAAAGCCCGCCTAGAATACCACACATTACCAACAGGATGATCGTTCCAGGGTGGACGAGACATATATGACATGGCTAGAGGTGCAGATCGATACTTGGGACCAGCGACTTGACCTTACTCTGCCTCCCCCCTTCACTGCGCCAGACGTATACTGATCATGATTATATGGGGGTACTACGGTGTTACCCGACTTTACGTCGGGAATCCCATTTATGGAGGTCGGTACGTTCCATACACCAGGAGGCACGAGGCACTGGTATGTTATTTGGTATATTTACTTATAACTTTAACCTAGCGTTCCGTAAATTATGTTTTACATGTTGTGCAGGCTATTGGACTACATTTTTTCCACCAATAGGGATTGCAGATGCAGCAGCATACCAGCGAGGGAGCAACCACTTTGTACAAGTATGGACGGCAGGTTATAGATCTGGCTGCTCGGACAATGCACGATTGTGGGGAACCAGTGGAGTCGGAGCATGGTCGACATGGAAGGTGTGCCCCACGAGGTAAAGGTGTCCCACAAGGTCATGAGGGTCGGTGAAGAGGTGGTCCCCGGCAAAAGGGCGATGAGGCACCTGTTAAGGATGTTGGAGTTGATTAGTCGGGTGACCTCCATGAGCCAGACTACCATCACATCAGCATGCCGTCATTCAGCCTTTAGCTTCATCTTACTCCAGGTACTTCACAGGTGACCCCGTCAGATCCATTATTGATCACGGGCACGGGCATTATGCGAGAGGATTGGGATCAGTATTTTCCTGATCCTCCAAGCCCATCGACCATTGTTGATGATCGACCGACATGAGATGTGGATAGTGGGCATCGACTGAGTTATGTCTCATCATCGAGGGATGTTGGGGATCTTTCACAGGCGCATGTATGTTTGTATTACTATTAAATTTTTTTTTATCACATTGATTAGCCATATATATATCTTTATGTTTTTTAATTAAGACTTCATCCTCACCCGTCACAGAGGCCACTCTGTGCAATATTGACCTGGCTGCGATAGATGATTATATTCAGGAGCCCGACGAGACCATGGTAAGACAATTTAAATTTTTGTGACTTAACACGTACATTACAAATATATATTTTCATATACTGAAACATCTTATTATTCTGTAGGTTATGCTGGACAGACGGCCCCTTCTACCGAGCCTGCCAACGCTACTGACGATCATGCTGCAACGCATCCTCCGATAAAGAGGCGACGTGATGAGGATGATCCTGATAGCGTAGCCAGGCGGGATGTGATGCGCCTCAGGCCAACGACTTCATTGAAGCATACAGGATGTGGGATGCATTAATTTTTTTGTATTTTATGTACATATGACATTCAGTAATTAATAGCAACAATTTTTATTGCTTACATTATATGTGCATTATGTTTTTATTTCTCCGGTTATTCGTTATTTTAATATTATAACACAAATACAAACATAAAAACTTAACATAATTTAGATTCAGTACAACTAATGAAAATACATGACACTGAAAACATAAAGATAAAATACTACACTCAACACATACATGTGTTTGGTTAGTCACTACTGCCTATTATTCTCTGCTCCAACCACTTAAATTTATGTTTCAGCCTATTTTTTTCTTCTTCCGCCTCTTTCAGTTTCTCCTGCAATGCCGCAATTTCTTGTTTCATTTCAGACTCACGGCGTTGGTATTCACTTCATATTCCAACTATACTGCAACATTTATTTGTAGTATTCTTTCTTAAATCATACCATTCCTCAAACATACAATAATTTCCATCATTGGCTCCAAACCTGTTTAGACACATCCAGTATCTGCGCCCAACATTACCACCGGACCAACATGACTTTATAATACAACATTTTCCACAATAACACCTTGGTTGGTCTTTGCGTCCAGACATTTGTTAATGCAAGAAAAATGAAAAATTTATGGTAAGTATTGCTATTTGTTTTGGTTAAGCGAAGATAATAACTAAAATGCGCTAGTTAATTATGTCGCACCCCCCCCCCCCCATNGGATCCACAAGTGTGGTTCCCGGCCAAATGGTTTCGTGAATTTGTACGGCTTAGCAAACAAACAAATAAAGGCTCAAATAAGAGGGGATTTAAGTCTTAAGCATGCAGATGTTTGAAAATAGCAAAGAAGGTTAGATTTTGAAAGGATTACGATCTAAGCATATAAAGGCTATCCTAGGTTTATAATAATATGAATCACATCAATACAATACCCGGTAATCACTCCTCGAAGAGGGGTACACGTGGTATTAGCGCACCGATCATCATATCCATATCTACCCTTCCCACCTCGTAAGGTTATTAAAAACGAGTGTTGGTATTGACCTCTATTGCATGCTGTTACCCATCCCTTCCTATCAGTCCCGGAAGAAATTAGGACTCCTATCCTAAAGGGAGGTGCTAGGCAGACCCTCAGGTTTTAAAGGTAAAAATTCTAGGGTGATAGATAACAAAACAAGTAGGACTGCAAATAAAGGAAAATCATAGAAAGCAGATAAAGGCTCAAGTATTCCTCCACACACAGTACACATAAACAACACGTCTCATAAAAAACTAAGGTCCATATTAATTCAAAATCCTAAAGCATGGTATCTAGGTGATACCATAAAGACAGATTTATTGCATAACTTAGAGAGGAAGTCTTAATCAGGCTTGCCTACTGGTTTTAAGCATGCTGACAGTTAAACATGATCACAAAGGCAGTTCTAATTTTATTTTCTAAGTTGATTACCTAAGGCTTGCCTAGGTATAGGATAACATGCAACAGTTATTCAGATTTGTTAACGACTCTAGGTTGTTTATAACTAATAACATGCAATTCTAGGTGTTGAAGATGTGCAAGGACTAATTACCAGTTGTTTAGAACAGGGGACTGTTTTAGATATCTGTATTTAGACTAAGTGCAGTTAAATGAGTACGATCCTATAGCATGATGTCTAATGCAGCATGATGCATAATAACTTAAACAGGATTTCTAAATGCACATAGAATCACAACATTATGCACAGTTTCAGGAATAGCATAGGTGATATATTTTTTAATGTTGTTTACCTAGAAACAGGATCTCCAAGTGCGTAGGCATGGTGAGACATGATTCCAGTTAACATTATTTATCTTAGGACAGGACTTCTAATGAAGTTTCAGAACACGTTTATATGAGCAGAATCACATAATAACAATTTACTTAATTATTTGTCCTATAGGCAGGATCTCTAAGTGAGGGCAATGAATGATGACATGATAAAAGGAAAGCATTATATATGAGCCTAAGTAGCATGATATCTAATGCACGACATGTTGTACCTAAACATTGATGCTATTGCGCATAGAGAAAATAAACCTAGAAACATGGTCTCTACCTTTAATTATACTACATCATGCATATCACCCACCCATTTTCACTATCCGACCCTAGAGTTGTTTACAATTAATTATTACAGACCATCGAATAGGAATTACATAACTAAAAATAAGAAAATGAGAAGTTAACTATAGGGAGCCTTCATAATAGGCTCAAATCTCAAGGTCTTCAATGCCAAGTATTATTTCATAACCTTTCTCATAATCCGGGTGTGTCAGAGTTCCCTAAGGACCTCAAGGACTCCCGGGCAGTGCTCACACCAATTTCATAGCCAAGATAGAGTAAGTTTAGTGTGGAATGGCCAACCTCTGTGTGTCAAAGTTCAGAGGGACCTCAAGGGTCCCAAGGAAATGCTCACACAGAGGGGGCAGATCCTAAGGGGGTCTAAGAGTTTAGTGAAAGTGCTCGACATAGTTTTGAGGAGTTTAAGTAGGAAAACAGTTTTGAAACAGTTTCGAAAAAGAGGAGAGACTTAGTGAAAATAGTTTTTTCTTTTTCATAACAAAAGGTTTAACTAATGAAAACAGCTAGAGAGAACACCATTCTCAAAATAAGCTCATCATCACATAACAGGACCAAGAATAGTCGAACAATCACAAGTAGGGCTATGGGACTTGAGGGACAAATACAGAGCAAGTAAGGGCCAACATGTAGCAGGCAGAAACATATATGAGCACACAATCAGAAATTCCTAAGGGTTCAGGGGATCAGAGGTACAACAAAGTATCGAATTAGATTAACTTATCAATACCAAACAACTAAAACCATGATCAAACCAATGTACCAGTCACAGGCATGTGGATTCACATACAAAGCAGGTGCTAAGTATACAGAAACATGTTGGTCATTGACATGTAAAGCATAACTTAACAGGTAGAGGGGATTCAGGATCTTAGTTACATGTTGAACAACACAATAGTAAATAGAAGCAGATTAGAAACACAATAAATTGAAAAAGTAATAGAAACATGTTGGTTTGAGGACTGAAATCTGAATTAGAACATACCAGTAAAGTGAAGAAAGAAGAAGCACAAAGAAGAAATAGGAGAGGCATAGTGGTTACCCTTGGCTTGCAGCCGACTAACTTAGAATAGTAGCAAGTAGCACAGAAGAGAGAATAGAGAGCAAGTTTTAGTTGTGAGAGAGAGAGAGTTGAACAGATTAGTTGTTTGTGTGTGTGCTAATGAATGAATTGAGTATATATAGTTATGAAAAGCAGGCAGAGGAATAAGGTAAAAATAATAGTTCAGCATTAATTATAGAAATAATCATCAAGTAGAATCAATTTAGTATACAGACTTCCTTTAGTTAAGGAATCATACCCAAACGGTAACAAGTAGTTGCAACAAAAGGAAAGGAATCAAGTAAAGTGTATATAATTATAGAAATAAACACAATTAGGATCCAATCAATACAAGTACTCCCCACAATTAAGGAGTCATAGTTCAAATAGATACCACAGTAGTAAAGAAGGAATGAGAACTAATTTGAAAGACTGATTTCGTACAAAGAGTAGTAAAGAATAGGGCATGTGATTAGGGCTAGGTACAGAATATATTAATTAAAGAAAGTATATAACTAATTGACAACATACTTATACATAACATAAGGTAGAAAATAATTCTGAAAATCAGTAAGAAATCCCTCGAAATCACAGAGAATCAGTTATCAAATAAGGCAAATGTCACACAAATATGCAAAATTAGTAAAGAGTTCTAAGGAAAAATACGCAGAATCACAGTTTTAAGGAAAATATCACAGTTCTAAGGAAATAGAGAAGATAACACTTATTTATCATGACACTATGAGAATAAGCAAGTAATAAACTAGAATCAGGACCATAAGAAAGAACAATGTAAAAAATGAGTTAGGGTTTTGTATAGAGCATGATATAGTCAGGAATAATCGAACACAAAAACCCTAACAAGAAAACATAAGTAAGAATCACAGAATCGTAGGATGTTTACGAGAAACATACAGATCAACTAAACACAGCAACCAAGACGAACTCAGAACCCTAAAATTGGGGTTTTTTAACAGAATAACTCAAGTAAAGAGAGAATGCTTAATCAAACATTTAAAATATACTGAGAACCATAGATTAGTACCAAAAATCAGAAGAGAAAGCGTTTTGAAAGGGGTTAAGAAACCCTAGTTGAAGATAAAGTGTTATTTTAGAGAAATCGAAAAACCTTTCAGGAAAATAATAAAGAGCCCATAATATACACAGATCTAAGACAGATCTAAAAGAAAATCGGAAAATTTTAGGAGTTAGGGTTTCAAAGAACTCAAAGAAAACAAGAAAACCTTAAAATGTCACCGTCTTTAGCCGGAAAAGTCATAGTTCTTACTCAAACGGCTGGAGGTGACCGGAAAATGACAGGAGGGACCACGGGTAGAAGTTGAACTGCCTCTGGGTCACTTGAATACCTCAGGGTAGTGTCAAACCGGCATGGGGTGAAGTAGGGGCCAGGAGATGATGAAAGGCCATGGTTCCCCGCGAGGGAAGTGGTTGGAGAAGGTGTACAGAGCTCATCGGAAGGGGGGAAGGTGGAAGGTTCTAGAGAGAACCAGAGATAGAGACAGGGAGGTTGAGAGACCGGTTGAGAAAGAGGGGGAAATGAGAGGGGGGGGTAGTCATCTAGGTCTAATTAAGGAAGGGAGAGATCTGGACCGTTGATCAAATTTGATCAACGATCAAGATTGACTCTGAGTTGGGACGGGTAGATAGGATATTGGGCTTGGGTATTAGGCTAGATTAATTGGGTTAGGACAGGTTTGATTTAGGCTAGGATTTAAATAAAGATGGCTATTTGTTAAATACCCTTTAAAACTATATAAAGTAATTTAATAAATAATAGATAGTAATTATATAAAAAATAAAATGAAGACTAAATAGGTGAAATTAAGGTAATTAACTAGTATTTAAAATATAAAAAATGGCTACTTATCAGATTAAATAGTATAGAGTAAACAATTAGGCTATAATTGAAAAAAATTACTGCAATTATAGCTAAATAATGCCAAATTGGCTAATTTGTGAAATAATTAAATACTAATGAGATCAAAAAAATGATATATTGAGCTGAGAAATATTTTGAAATTATTTATAATATACTTTATGAATAATTATAAAATACTAAAGAAATAGGAAAACAAATTGATAAAAATATGGAAAATTAGGGAAAAATACCATTCATTATGAAAAGTGATTTTGAAGGTATATATGCAAATTTTAAATTAGTTTGAGAAAAGTTGGGTATCAACAGCTGCCCCTCTTTACCCGGGAAGGATGGAAGAGTTGTTGGGTAAAGACATGATGGCCAATTTTGACCGAGCGAAGCGGTTTTAAGAGGTTTAGGCTGCACCCTAGTTTCCGAGCTGCCTACATATCCCTGGTTTACAGGAATCAGGCCGTATGTAGTTCAGGAGCCACCGGTGAAGTATACCGATGAAGTTTTATAAGGACGGACGCAACATATAGGACTGATTGAATAAACAACTTACGGGGTAATTAGGAGAACTGGGGAGGGACCGCGCCTGCCATGATGGCTGTTGCTTGTTGGGTTACCTGCAAATGAGTAATACAAGCATATCGTGCGTAATTAAACATGATGCAAATTCCCGTTGGACTATGAATGCTGTCTTTGGACGGTTAAGGATGACGTCTTTAGACCATGATGTCATGGGCCATGAATTGCTTGATGCAGGATTCGCAGGCCATGAAATGATGTTCTCGGGCCATGAAGTTGATGCCTCCGAACCATGATGCCTTTGAACAATGATATGCAAACTAATAAAAGAGATCCTCAGGTCATGACATAGTGTTCTCGGTCCATGAAGATGGTGCCTCCGAACGATGACGCCTTTGGATAAGTTGGCGATATTTCAGCCCCTGAAGATGCAATAGTATGATGCTGACAAGACAGAGCTTAGTCTTGCGAATTAAAGGGGCAGAGCTTAGCCCAAAAGGAAAGCGCAGTAAATATTGATAGAGGCATTGGTTGCTTTTGAGAAGTAAATAGGAGGCAGCGTTTAGCCTCGGAAGGAAAAATGGTAGCCTTATGCAAGATGCGAATACAGATGGAGGTAGCGTTTAACCTCGGAAGGCAGAAAAGTAGCCTCATGCAATATGCGAATGCAGATGGAGGTAGCATTTAACCTCGGAAGGCATAAAGGTAGCCTTATGCAAGATGCGAATACAGATGGAGGTAGCGTTTAACCTCGGAAGGCAGAAAAGTAGCCTCATGCAATATGCGAATGCAGATGGAGGTAGCATTTAACCTCGGAAGGCATAAAGGTAGCCTTATGCAAGATGCGAATGCAGATGGAGGTAGCGTTTAACCTCAGAAGTTAGAAAGGTAGCCTTATGCAAGATGCAAATGCAGATGGAGGTAGCGTTTAACCTCGGAAGGCAGAAAGGTAGCCTTATGCAATATGCGAATACAGATGGAGGTAGCGTTTAACCTCGGAAGTTAGAAAGGTAGCCTTATGCAATATGCAAATGCAGATGGAGGTAGCATTTAACTTCGGAAGGCAGAAAGGTAGCTTTATGCAATATGCGGATGCAAATGGATGTAGCGTTTAACCTCGGAAGGCAGAAAGGTAGCCTTATGCAATATGCGAATGCAGATGGAGGTAGAGTTTAAACCTCGAAAGGTAGCCATATGCAATATGCGAATGCAGATGGAGGTAGCGTTTAACCTCGGAAGGTAGAAAGGTAGCCTTATGCAAGATTTAAGGAAGGACAACCGAAATTCTTAGTTGGTGTTAAATTGCGGTAGAGCATTGTGATAATGAAGCATAGTTTGTGATGATAATAAATGTTGGCATGACGAGTTTGAGGAACGATGTCTGTCCTTTGAGCGGATGATATGTTTTGGGGATTTTGCAATTTTGTGCATGCATCCAAAGAAAGATCGTGAGTTTTGTAAATGGGAAAGGTTAGTTCGCATTCCTGCTGGCTCTGCTTGGCTCGTTTGCTTGATCATGATGATAATGTCTATATCATTCGGGTAGCGTTCGCTAAACAAGCTGCTTCAGAAAAAATAAATATGCATGATTTTGTAAGATATAATATATAATCTAAAATAGTTTTAGATGAACCGACGACATGACACGTCTCGAGACATTGCAACCTCTCTTGCTGCGGAATTTTGAGGGTCCTCAAAATTCTGCCCCAGTTTTCTGGGTGGACGCCTCTGACTGTTGCTCGCGCGGCGATTGGCTGAACTTGCTTCAGAATTTCGAGAGTCCTCCTCAAAATTCTGCCCCAGTTTCCAATTGCAGGGAAAAATAGATTTTTATTGAATTGTGAACGAACCCATAGGGATGCCTACGTATCCTCTCTTAAACGGGAATAAGGTCAGGCGTAGTTCAATTTTACATCACTGAGAAAGCATAAAGATTACACATAGTAGCGCTTGACTGCATCTGAATTGATCTCTTTCAGCCAAACTTCTCCGTCCATTTCTGCAAGTATGAGTGCTCTTCCTGTCAACACTCTATGAACCATGTACGGACCTTTCCAGTTGGGAGAGAACTTCCCCTTGGCTTTATCTTGATGCAGAAAGATTTTCTTTAACACCAGCTACCCGGGTATGAATCGTCTTGCTTGACTTTCTTGTTGAAGGCCCTGTCCATTCTGTTCTAATATAGTTGACCATGACATACTGCATTCATTATCTTCCCGTCTATGAGAGATAGTTTCTCATAACGGCTCCTTACCCACTCTGCATCGCTGAGTTCAGCTTCCTATATAATTTTTAGAGGTGGAATCTCCACTTCGGCAGGAGTAATAGCCTCTGTACCATAAACTAGCATATAGGGAGTTTCCCCTGTTGATTTGCGGACAGTGGTGCGGTATCCCAATAAAGTGAATGATAACTTTTCATGACACTGCTTGTGCCTTTCTATCATCTTCCTTAGTATCTTCTTGATGTTTTTGTTAGCAGCCTCTACGGATCCATTCATCTGAGGTCTGTATGTTGTGGAATTTTTGTGTTTGGTCTTAAGAGTTTCATACATAGCTTTCATCAAGTCACTGTTGAGATTAGAACCATTGTCGGTGATGATTGACTCGGGAACTCCGAACCGACAAATAATGCGGTCGTGAACAAAGTCGGCCACGACTTTCTTAGTAACTACTTTGTTGGAGGCCGCTTCGACCCATTTAGTGAAGTAGTCAATGGCGACCAGAATGAACTTGTGGCCATTGGAGGCGGCATGCTCGATTGGTCCAATAACGTCCATTCCCCAGGCGGCGGTGAGCTTATTGCATTGATCTCACTCGGGGGCTCCTTTATCATATCTCCATGTATCTGGCAGCGGTGGCATTTCTGAACATACTGGATGCAGTCCGTTTCCATAGTCATCCAAAAGTAACCAGCTCGGAGTATCTTCTTTGCTAGAACAAAATCGTTCATATGTGGGCCACAGGTCCCAACATGAATTTCTTCCAGTAATTTTGATGCTTCTTTTGCGTCAACACACCTTAATAACCCCAAATTGGGAGTCCTCCAATATAGGATTCCTCCGTCGTGGAAGAAATTATTGGACAATCTCCGAAGTGTGCATTTTTGAGTGGAATTTGAAAGCTCGGGGTATTCTTCTTTTGCCAAGTACTCATCGATGTCATGAAACCAAGGATTTTCGTCTGCTTCTTCTTCGACATGGGCACAGTAAGCTGGCTGATTATGGATATTTATAGGAATAGGGTCAATGAAATTCTTGTCCGGATGCTAGATCATTGAGGACAAAGTAGCTAATATGTCGGCGAACTCATTCTGGATTCTGGGGACGTGCCGTAACTCTATCTTTGTTGTCTTTGTTAATTCCTTACGTGGTGCAGATACGCCAGTATCTTGGAATTCTTTATTTCCCACTCTCCTTATACCTGATGTACCAATAGGTCTGAATCACCGATCACTAACAGCTCCTGGACGTTCATGTCAATGGCCATATTGAGCCCTAAAATGCAGGCTTCATATTCGGCCATATTGTTGGTGCAAGGGAACCTGAGTTTGGAAGATATCGGATAATGCTGACCGGTCTCTGATACTAGGACTGCTCTAATACTGACTCCTTTGAAGTTTTCTGCTCCATCAAAGAACATCCTCCAACCATCATAGGATACTGCAATATCTTCTCCTATGAATGATACCTCTTCATCAGGAAAATATATTTTTAGGGGTTCGTATCCTCCGTCTACGGGATTCTCAGCAAGATGGTCTGCCAGAGCTTGTCCTTTAACTGCCTTCTGAGTCATGTAAACAATGTCGAATTTGCTCAGCAGGATTTGCCACTTGGCTAGCTTGCCAGTGGGCATGGCCTTCTAAAAGATGTACTTTAATGGATCCATCCTTGATATGAGATATGTTGTGTCGGCACAGAAGTAATTCCTCAGCTTTTGGGCGACCCAAGTTAGAGCACAACATGTACGCTCTAATAGAGAATAGCGGGCCTCATATGGAGTGAACTTCTTGTTGAGGTAATAAATAGCTTGTTCCTTCCTTCCCGTTTTATCGTGCTGCCCCAAAACGCAACCGAAAGCTCCATCTAACACGACAAGATAGAGTAACAGAGGTCTACCTGGCTCGGACGGTACTAGGACTGGTGGTGTTGACAAATATTCCTTGATTCTGTGGAAAGCCTTTTGACAATCATCGGTCCACTTGGTCGCAGCGTCCTTCGTCATCATCTTAAAGATTGGCTCACAGATGAAACTAGACTATGCTATAAACCGGCTGATGTAATTAAGCCTCCCCAAGAAATGCATCACATCTTTCTTGTTCCTTGGTGGTGGTAGTTCTTGAATGGATTTGACTTTTGAAGGATCCAATTCTATTCCCCGGCGGCTTACAATAAACCCCAACAACTTCCCAGCAGGAACCCTGAATGCACACTTCGCGGGGTTTAGTTTCAGATTGTATTTTCGCAATCTATTGAAGAACTTCCTCAAATTCTCCATGTGATCAACAGCTTTCTTTGATTTGATAATGACATCATCAATGTACACCTCGATCTCCTTGTGAATCATGTCATGGAATATGGTGGTCATGGCCCTCATGTAGGTGGCCCTTGCATTCTTTAGGCCGAATGGCATCATCTTGTAAAAATACACTCCCCACGTCGTGATGAACGTCATTTTCTCAGCATCTTCCTCATCCATCCAAATCTGGTGATAACCGGCAAAGCAATCCACGAAGGATTGCAATTCATGCTTGGCACAGTTGTCAATTAGAATGTGTATATTTGGTAAGGGGAATTCGTCTTTCGGACTAGCCCGGTTGAGATCCCGGTAGTCGACACAGACTCTGACCTTCCCGTCCTTCTTTGGCACAGGTACAATGTTGGCTAACCATGTCGGGTACTCCACTACCCGGAGAACTTTGGCGTTGATCTGCTTGGTAACTTCTTCTTTGATTTTCAAACTCATGTCGGGTTTGAACTTTCTGAGCTTTTGTTTCACCAGTGGACACATTGGATTGGTTGGCAGTTTGTGAGACACAATAGACGTACTTAGACCAATCATGTCATCATACGGCCATGCAAAAACGTCCTCATACTCTTTTAGAAACTCTATGTATTCTTTCTTCTCTGATGGTGACAAATGAATGCTGATGCGAGTCTCCTTGATGTTTTCTGAATCTCCCATGTTGATAACTTCAGTCTCGTCCAGGTTGGACTTAAGTCTGTTCTCAAAGTTCAACTTCTTTGACAATCTCGTCAGTTATGTCGTCTTCGTCTGAATCAATGTCCGTTTTCTGTGTTGTCTCATTGCATGTCACAGTCATCGGTTCATCAAGACAAGTAATAGTAATGCTACATAAATAAAGTAATGATAGAGGAAAATAGCAATAAATATTGGATTCATAATAGAAATTTAGAAGATGCTTTGATGAATTGAATAACTGTTTTGAACATTGAAGATCTTATTGTAGAAATTGAAATATGCAAGGAAAGGAAAATCATTTAGTAAATAAAACAGTAAATAATGCTTGTTTTAGTCTTGCTACCCCGAGGCTCATCGGGCTTTGGTTGTCTTGATAGACCAGTTCTTGAGATATGTCCCCTTGCTTACAGTCTGTATGGAAGGGCCTTCCTCCCCCTCCTCCTCGAGAACAACACAGCAATCCATATCCTCGTCCTCTAGGAACAAATTCTTCATCGCTGCAAGTGCTTCTTCTTCATTTGATCCGTAAATAATGTCGGCCTGCTTGAATGTCTGCTCAAGATCAGATATCGGCTGCTCCAAAAGGTAATAGAGACCGCGCCAAGGTGACGACCAGTCGTTGAATTCCTGCCAAGTGTACTCATACCCTAGATCGAAAGTGGTACCATGTTTCTTGAGCTTTATGGGCTTCGTGATACCTTGGAGGTTCTTACCGAGCCCTTTGCCCGGATGATATCCTCTCTAGTTCAGGATGCTCTCAATCTTGCTATCCCACCACTTGTCCTTGTTGATAGCATTGACCCGCTCGATGTGGTGGTAAGTTCCCCTGCCTATCTTCCTTTTTCCGTCAATCACCGGAATAGTTTGACGAATATAAATGGGGTTGCTACTGTCACCATGAACAATCACCTCTTGGTGGTTCCACTCGAATTTTACCTCCTGATGTAGCATTGACGCTACGGCCCCAGCAGCATGAATCCAGGGTCGTCCCAATAATAGGTTGTAGGATGCTGGCACATCTATCACCTGGAAATCCACTTCAAACCAAGTCGGTCTCATCTGCAGACATAGATTGATCTCCCCCATGGTGGACCTCTGAGAACCATCGAAGGATTTCACATTGATCGCTCCATCCCTTATCTCATGTAGCCCTTTACCCAATTTCTTGAGTGTTATCAACGGACAGATGTTAAGACTGGAACCTCCATCGATCAAGATCCTTGTGATGAAATAATCTTTGCATTGCACGGTGATGTGGAGCGCTTTGTTGTGCCCCAATCCTTCAGGTGGTAGCTCGTCCTCATGAAAAGTGATTTTATGACTCTTTAGTACCTGGCCTGCCATATCGGCCATTTCCCCGCTAGTGATGTTATTTGGCACATATGCTTCACTCAACACTTTCAACAAAGCATATCTGTGTGTTTTAGAGTTCTGCAGCAAAGAGAGGATGGATATCTTTGCCGGTGTCTTGTTCAGCTGGTCGATGACTGAATATTCCTTAGCCTGTACCTTTCTCCAAATGTTATCGGGACTCGGCTAGATGCTCAGGGGTGTAGAACCTACCAGTACTCGTCATACCCTGTGTTGCGAAGGCTTCCTCAGACCTGGCCTTGCCTTTCTTTCTCGCCTCGGTTATGTAGTCCCAAGGGATAGCGTTTGAATAGAAGGGTGGCATGGTTGACATATCCACTGGAATTGGGTCAGCCATCCTTACTTTAAACAGAATGTGTGTTCGGGGTGGCAAGACAGCGACCTCCAATGGTGCCGGTGCATTTGCTGGAGATACAAACTCAATTTCAATTGGCACTGGTGACTTTGCAGGTGGCACTGCTTCAAACTCAAATGTTATATACATATTCATCTCAGTGTCCTCAGATGGTTGAATCTGGACTATGATCAGTTTGAGAGTGACTCGGGTTTCTTTGGGTCATCGCCTTCTGCGATCAACCCAATTGATCCCTCGGGATCCCAATCATCTTCTATTTCAATTATATGGATACCTCTACCCTCATAGTCTGGCAAAGGATTGTCGTGGACATTTGGAGCGGGGTCTTTTTTCACAATAATCTTGTTGTCAATGAGAGATTGTATTTTGTCCTTCAGAGAGCGGCATTCTTCGATGGTGTGTCCTTTTATGCCGGAATAGTATGCACAGGATTTGTTTGGGTTAATACACTGAGAAGGGTTCTCAAGGGTGGCAGCAGGGATAGGTGTGACATAACAAGCAGCTTTGAGCTTCTCATACAGCTGGTCAATGGGCTCGGCTATGGCGGTGTATTTCTTTGGAGGGAGGCGATCAAAATTGGGACGTGGTCTAGGGAAGTTTTGGCGTGCAGGGGGTGATTGGTAATGGGATGGATGGGAATTATAAGTGTGGTAAACGGGAGCGGGTTGTGAGTACCTGGGTGAAGCAAGTTGATATGTGGGCGATGGGGCTTAGTAGGAAGGTGGTGGAGCTTGGTAGTTCAGGGTTGGCTGGTATGTGAGTGGAGGTATTGGATAAGTTTGGTATTTGAGTGGGGACTTGGATCATTGTGCAATCATTACGGCTCCTACATCTCTCTTCTTAGACACACCACCAGACTTTAAAGACTTGTTAGTGGCTTGCAAGGCTTCAAAATTTGTAACCATACCACTTTTAATACCTTATTCAATCCGCTCACCCAATTTGATAATGTCGGAGAACTTGTGGCCTTCAACCATCATTAACCGTTCATAATACTGTGGGTCCTGAGCCTGGACAAAGAACTTGTTCATCTGATCTTCCTCTAGAGCAGGTCTGGCTTTAGCGGCTTTGGACCTCCAGCGAGTAGCATACTCGCGAAAGGTTTCTGTGGGTTTCTTTTTCAAATTTTGAATGTAGAACACATCTGGTGCGTTCTCTGTGTTGAATCTAAACATGTCCATAAAATTAGATGCCATGCTTACCCAGTTTGACCATTTCTTGGGGTCTTGGCTGATGTACCAAGACAGTGTGTCTCCTTTCAAACTCCTCATGAACAGCTTCATGCGGATTCTTTCATCCTTCCCAACGCCAACCAAGTTGTCACAATAGGCCCTCAGATGGACTCTCGGATCACCAGTACCATCAAATATTTCGAACTTTGGAGGTTTGTACCCCTTTGGCAATTCGACGTCAGGTTGGATACAAAGGTCTTCATAATTCAACCCTTCAATTCCCTTGGTTCCTTCAACACCCTGGACTCGGCTGGTCAGCTTCTTAAGCTCCTCGGCCAGGATCCTGATAAGTACGTCCTTTCCGTCAAACTCAGATGCCTGTGAGATAGGTGGAGTGGAGTGGGTCACGGTTTCCACATAGATGGGATTGTTATAGGTTTGGAAATGGTCCTTTGTGGGGTTTTGAGGTTCTGGGATGAGTAGTGGAGTGTTATTTAAGGTGTGGCAAGCATTTCATTGCGTCAGGAGAGTTTGGTTCTTTGGGGGAGTGACTTGATGGTGAGGTGCAGGATAATTTTGCTGTCTTGGGATATTTTGTGGAGGTGCGGGGTTTTGAGCATTTGGAAGGTTGACGTCGAGGACGTTGAGGGAAAATGACAAGTTGTCCAGATTCCTGACTTGATCGAGTTCTTCCTGAAACTTCAGCAATTTCTGTTCAAGTGGTGACATGTTTTCATGCAGGACCTGAATACCTCGGCCATCAGTAGCCTCTACCCGTTCAATCATATTCTCTTTTCTGGTGCCGCTGGACTCTTCCATCTTACTTTTGCCTTTGTATTTTCCCTTAGGAGGACTAGGAGGAGGAGTAGGTGGAGGGCCCTTGGATCTTGTGCGATAGACTGATGATGCCAGAATGCACGAACTAACCTTTAGGGAGGGGAGTAAGAAAAGAAATAAAAACAAAAGGTAACCAAGTCAGTGAGGATTATGAAAAGAATATTGCGGTATTTAAACACGTAATGTTGAAATTTAAAGCGCGTCCTAAGTTGGGAAACTCTTTGTACTCGAGGTAGGCCTAGCGACAAATTATTTGGAGAACTTAAAATGCTAAATGCCTCATTTTATTGATAAGAAAAAATAGACAAATCCCAAAACGATAGATGAAAAATAAAAGCCACTAATGGTCATTGGCCTTATTACATTAATATAAAAATAAAGACACTCCTATCTACTTGGTCCCAGAAGGACCTTCCCCAGACTCGACATTCTTGCATTCCTTGTACAGTTTTCCCAGCTCGTGAAGTCCCAACAACAGGTAGGTTCTGGCTAGGTATCCCCATGCAGCTCCCTCAGCCCTTTGACAATCTTCGACTCTTTTGATGAACTTTTCTTCCAGCTCGACTATACCTTGTTCCAAGTAACCCAGCCTCTTATTGGTGTTGATAGCCATGTCCTTCCATTCCTCGATCAGTTTCTTGTTGGACTCATGTATCTTGTGGTGGTCATCCTCATATTCCCGGATCCTTTTGCGCAGTTGGTTGTATTTGACTTGTGCCTCGGTCCTCTCATCTATAACCCTGTGACCTCGGACGTAACCCGACTTGCTCTGGCCACCCAAATCCTCTTCTAACCAACCAAGATAGAAAGGGGTACAACCGGCATGATATCTGTCTGGCTTGATGGTGTCTTTCTCAAGTATAATCTTGCAGTGCCACAAGTGTTGAGCTTAGCACTTTTGAGGACTATCATTATTTTGAAAGTCAGCTCAAAGATGGCTCATCTTCTCGACCCTAGGGATGAGTTGCTTCCCACCTGCTTGCCTCATAACCCGAAGAGGGATGTAAGGATATGTCCCCCTTAGACCAATCAGTATCAGATATGATGCATCTCAGGATCGAATGATAAACTCATCCATCAGAAACCATTCAAACCATTGAACGTGCTCTTCAGTCAAGTTATCAAAAAGCTCAACCCATCCCTCAGCATTTTCAGGCTGAGCGAACATGTCGGGGATATAATTCATTCGCTTTGGGTGATGGAAAGCGATGTGGTCATCCCACATTCTACGGTGAATGTCTTGTCGGTATTCGCCTCTTTGGAGATGTTCCATGAGCTAGAGTTGAAGTAATAAATTTCAACCTTCGAAATGCTTTGCTCCTTGTTGACACCTTTCTAAGGACTGATATATGTCTGCAACGATCATGGGCACAATGCTGAAGTCTTTCCCATCTACCCCTTCCATTATGGTCTTAGTTTCCATGGCTAGCCTGGTATGGATCTTTTCCTTCTTCATCGGGAACACGATCAAACCCAAAAATCAAACCATAAACACGAACACTCGACGATGGACGTGTCCCAGAGAGGTGATAGCAAACTCATCATGGTAGGTATAGTATGATTTGTTGTAGCCATACCTTTCGTATAAGTAGTCAAAAGGAATGTACGAATCCTCCAAACATACCAATTCTGCATCCTTTTTCAGGCCCATCATTTTAAGGAAACTTTTTCCTGTGCGGTTCTCATGCATCAACAATCCTGGAGTTTCCCATACTAGGTTAGTCAACCCTCCTATCTCTTCTATCAAAGGCGTCATTTCGATGCTCCCAAAGTGGAAAACAGACCTTTCACGATCTCGGAATAGGGTAGCAGCCTCTATTATCATTTTGTTAGGCTGGATTTCTAGGAGAGATGGTAGGTTACCCAAGTGTTTCCTGACGATAGATTTGTCACTAGAGTGCAGATCCTCCCACCAACTCAACATTCTTGGGTGGATATTGGAGACCATGTCGAATCTGGGGACTTCGTGCCTCATTTTTCTGCAAAGCAAATAAGGTTAGGCCCTTACCCCCACCAGACTCGACTATTTATCATTAATAATTAGCAGGAAGCATTTAGTTATCAAAATAAATGCACAGAACGTGAGGGCGTCCGTTTGGATTTAGGGAAAACCGATGGACTTTTGGATAAGGCTATATTAAAAGCTATCGTGTGGACGACACTTTAGCTCGACTAGGTTTTACCATGATGCATGCAACAGTGCGACAAAGTAAGGTTTCTATGGGGTTTTACACCGGTACCCTTGAGTGTACAACTCAAGGGGTAAAGGCACAGAACCGTCGACTGCACCGCTGATCGACTAGTTTTACCGTAAATAAGCCTTTCCAAATTTAGTGGGTAATAATATAGGAAGAGCGAAACCACCCATCAAGCGTTGCTATAGTATTTTGTTTGGCACGAGTGTAGTATGAATGTTGAGCATGATTATGCAATAATAAATATTAAAATAAGTTGTCACGTATTTGCACGCTAAAGAAAGCGGTAAAAATAGCAGTAATGATTTAAAGCAGTTACAAAAGAAAACAAAGAGACATGTCAGTTTTGTCTTTGAAGAAAAGTAAATACCTGAAGTAAACAATTAGTTGCATATAAAGGAAATAGGAAAGGGTACAGGTACTTAAAAATAAAGCCACAAATTCATGAAACAATTTGAAATGGTAAAAGCCTGGATATCCCCAGCAGAGTCGCCATGCTGTCGTGCCTCCCCTTTTCCCCAAGCGCTCCTTTCGGGGCCGGTTGAAAGGGGTTTATGACATTGGTTGAGACAACTTGTTCCTTTTGGGAAAGGGGTTTGCATATTTTGAAGAGTCACCACCTAACGTTTTAACGGTGCGTTAGGGAACCTAAGGGGTTCAGTTACAACTACGTTACTAACCAGAGATTGGGTAAGGGCTTGAAATTATCCTAAGGGGAAGGTGTTAGGCACCCCTCAGGATCCACAAGTGTGGTTCCCGGCCAAATGGTTTCGTGAATTTGTACGGCTTAGAAAGCAAACAAATAAAGGCTCAAATAAGAGGGGATTTAAGTCTTAAGCATGCAAATGTTTGAAAATAGCAAAAAAGATTAGATTTTGAAAGGATTATGATCTAAGCATATAAAGTCTATCCTAGGTTTATAATAATATGGATCACATCAATGCAATACCCGGTAATCACTCCTTGAAGAGGGGATACATGTGGTATTAGCGCACTGGTCATCATATCCATATCTATCCTTCCCACCTCGTAAGGTTATTAAAAATGAGTATTGGTCTCGACCTCTATTGCATGCTGTTACCCGTCCTTTCCTATCAGTCCCAGAGAAAATTAGGACTCCTATCCTAGAGGGAGGTGCTTGCAGACCCTCAGGTTTTAAAGGTAAAAATTCTAGGGCGGCAGATAACAAAACAAGTAGTACTGCAGATAAAGGGAAAGCATAGAAAGCAGATAAAGGCTCAAGTATTCCTCTACACACAGTACACATAAACAACATGTCTCATACACAACTAAGGTCCATATTAATTCATAATCCTAAAGCATGGTATCTAGGTGATAACACAAAGACAAATTTAATGCATAACTTAGAGAGGAAGTCTTAATCAGGCTTGCCTACTGGTTTTAAGCATGCTGACAGTTAAACATGATCACAAAGGCAGTTCTGATTTTATTTTCTAAGTTGATTACCTAAGGCTTTCCTAGGTGTAGGATAACATGCAACATTTATTCAGATTTGTTAATGACTCTAGGTTGTTTATAACTAATAACATGCAATTCTAGGTGTTGAAGATGTGCAAGGACTAATTACCAGTTGTTTAGAACAAGGGACTGTTTTAGATATCTGTAACTAAGTGCAGTTAAATGAGTACGATCCTATAGCATGATGTCTAATGCAGCATGATTCGTAATAACTTAAACAGGATTTCTAAATGCACATAGAATCACACATTATGCACAATTTCAAGAATATCATAGGTGATATATTTTTTAACGTTGTTTACCTAGAAACAGGATCTCTAAGTGCATAGGCATGGTGAGACATGATTTCAGTTAACATTATTTATCCTAGGACAGGACTTCTAATGAAGTTTCATAATACGTTTATATGAGCAGAATCATATATTAACAATTTACTTAATTATTTGTCCTATAGGCTGGATCTCTAAGTGAGGGCAATAAATGATGACATGATGAAAAGAAAGCAGTATATATGAGCCTAAGTAGCATGATATCTAATGAACGTCATGTTGTACCTAAACATAGCTACTATTGCGCATAGAGAAAATAAACCTAGAAACATTGTCTCTACCATTAGTTATACTACAACATGCATATCACCCACCCATTTTCACTATCCGACCCCAGAGTTGTTTACAATTATTATTACAGACCATGGAATAGGAATTACATAACTAAAAATAAGAAAATGAGAAGTTAACTATAGGGAGCCTTCATAATAGGCTCAAGTCTCCAGGTCTTCAATGCCAAGTATTATTTCACAACCTTTCTCATAATCTGGGTGTGTCAGAGTTCCTTAAGGACCTCAAGGGCTCTCGGGTAGTGCTCACACCCAGATTTCATAGCCAAGATAGAGTAAGTGTAGTGTGGAATGGCCAACCTATGTGTGTCAAAGTTAGGAGGGAGCTCAAGGGTCCCAAGGCAATGCTCACACAGAGGGGGCAGAACCTAGGGGGGTCTAAGAGTATAGTGAAAGTGCTCGACATAGTTTTGAAGAGTTTAAGTAGGAAAACAGTTTTGAAAAAGAGGAGAGACTTAGTGAAAATAGTTTTTTTTCATAACAAAAGGTTTAGCTGATGAAAACAGCTAGAGAGAATACCATTCTCAAAACAAGCTCAGCATCACATAACAGGACCAAGAATAGTCCAACAATCACAAGCAGGGGTATGGGACTTGAGGGACAAATACAGAGCAAGTAAGGGCAAACATGTAGCAGGCAGAAACATATATGAACACATAATCGGAAACTCCTAAGGGTTCAGGGTATCAGAGGTACAACAAAGTATCAGATTCGATTAATATCAATACCAAACAACTAAGACCATGATCAAACTAATGTACCAGTCACAGGCACGGGGATTCACATAGAAGCAGGTGCTAAGTATACAGAAACATGTTGGTCATTGACAAGTAAAGCATAACTTAACAGGTAGAGAGGATTTGGTATCTTAGTTACATGTTGAACAACAAAATAGTAAATAGAAGCAGATTAGAAACACAATAAATTGCAACAGTAATAGAACCATGTTGGTTTGAGGACTGAAATCTGAATTAGAACATACCAGTGAAGTGAAAAAAGTAGAAACACAAAGCAGGAATAGGAGAGGCACAATGGTTAGCCTTGGCTTGCAGCCGGCTAACTTAGAATAGTAGCAAGTAGCACAGAAGAGAGAATAGAGAGCAAGTTTTAGTTTTGTGAGAGAGAGTTGAACAGATTAGTTGTCTGTGTGTGTGCTAATGAACGAATTGAGTATATATAGTTTTGAAAAGCAGGCAGAAGAATAAGGTAAATATAATAGTTCAGCAGTAATTATAGAAATAATCATCAATTAGAATCAGTTTAGTATACAGACTTCCTTTAGTTAAGGAATCATACCCAAATGGTAACAAGTAGTGGAAACAAAAGGAAAGGAATCAAGTAAAGTGCATATAATTATAGAAATAAACAAAATTAGGATCCAATCAATACAAGTACTCCCCACAATTAAGGAATCACAGTTCAAACGGATACCACAGTAGTAAAGAAGGAAAGAGAACTAATTTGAAAGACTGATTTTAATCATACAAAGAGTAGTCAAGAATAGGGCATGTGATTAGGGCTAGGTACAGAATATATTAATTAAGGAAAGTATATAATTAATTGACAGCATACTTATACATAACAGAAGGTAGAAAATTATTCGTAAAATCAGCAAGAAATCCCTCGAAATCACAGGGAATCAGTTATCAAATAAGGCAAATGTCACACAAATATGCAATAGTAAAGAGTTCTAAGGAAAAATACACAGAATCACAGTTTTAAGGAAAATATCACAGTTCTAAGGAAATAGAGAAGATAACACTGATTTATCATGACACTATGAGAATAAACAGGTAATAAACTAGAATCAGGACCATAAGAAAGAACATTATCAAATATGAGTTAGGGTTTCGTATAGAGCATAATATAGTCAGGAATAATCGAACACAAAAACCCTAACAAGCAAACATAAGTAAGAATCATAGAATCGTAGGATGTTTATGAGAAACATACATATCAACTAAACACAGCAACCAAGACGAACTCATAACCCTAAAATTGGGAGTTTCTTAACAGAATAACTCAAGTAAAGAGAGAATGTTTAATCAAACATTTAAAATATACTGAGAATCATAAATTAGTACCAAAAATCAGAAGAGAAAGCATTTTGAAAAGGGTTAAGAAACCCTAGTTGAAGATAAACCATTATTTTCGAGAAATCGGAAAACCTTTAAGGAAAATAATAAAGAGCCCATAATATACACAGATCTAAGACAGATCTAAAAGAAAATTGGAAAATTTTAGGAGTTAGGGTTTGAAAGAACCCAAAGAAAACAAGAAACCTTAAAATGTCACCAGCTTTAGCCGGAAAAGTCATAGGTCTTACTCAAACGCCCGGAGGTGGACAGAAATGGCATGAGGGACCACGGGTAGGAGTTGAACCACCTATGGGTCACTTGAAGACCTCAGGGTAGTGTCAAACTGGCATGGGGTGAAGTAGGGGCCAGGAGATGATGAGAGGCCATGGTTTCCGGTGAGAGAAGTGGCCGGAGAAGGTGTACAGAGCTCATCGGAAGGGGGGAAGGTGGAAGGTTCTAGAGAGAACCATAGATAGAGAGAGGGAGGTAGAGAGACCGGTTGAGAGAGAATTGTAACGACCCGACCGGTCATTTCGTTATTGGACCCCGTTCCCCTAAATGAAACTTCCCATAATGGATTTTTATGATTTATGACTTGCGGGGACTGGTGGTTCGGGATTCGGGGGTGTTTAGGGTGCTATAGGAACAATTGGTTCCTTAAGGTTGGCCTTTAAGGCCAAGTTTGACTTCGGTCAACAATTTGCGTAAACTCCCTTGGAATAGAGTTTCTTCGGTTCCGGCAGCTTCGTGTGATGATTTTGGACCTGGGCGTATGTTCGGAATGGGTTTCTGATGACCCGGGGGCATTTCGGCGCCCAATGTTGAAATAAGAAGTTTCTTAAGTTCCTATGTTGGTTTGGGATGTGTTTTTGTGTTATCAAGGTCCGAACGGAATTTCGGGACCAGGAATAGTTCCGTTATATTAATTATGACTTGCCTACAAAATTTGGTGTCATTCCGAGTTGTATAGGTCGGTTCGACGCGTTGTTAGCGAAGTCTAGAAAACTTAAAGTTCCTAAGTTTGGTTCTTGGGGTGTTAAGGTGTGATTTTGAGTTTTAGCGTTGTTTTGGGTGTTCTGAAGGCTCGAGCAAGTCTGTATTATGATTTGGGACTTGTTGGTATATTTGTACGGGGGCTCGGGTGGGCCCAGGTGGCTCACGGACACCACACGAGGCCAAAAATCAACTGAAACAGCTGCTGGTGCACCTGTTCTGGTGTGACCGCATGAGCGGTTGACCACTCGTAGGTGCGGGACCGCTCCTGCGGTCCCAGCCTCGCATGTGCGACCCCCAGTGGTCCGACCAATTCATGCAGGTGTGGACAAAGTTCCGCATGAGCGGAGCCGCATGTGCGTTCTCCACTCTGCAGGTGTGGGCCCAGGTTCCCCAGTCCATTTTCGCAGGTGCGAAAAAACTGTCCAGACAGTGTGTTTTTATACACGGGTCTTAACACATTTTTCTCATCTTCTTCTTCTTCCTTGGGGCGATTTCCACCATTGTTGAGGGGCAAATGACCTGGTCATTTAAGGTAAGTAAAATCTACTCTAATATTAGCTTCATGGATGGATTTCTAGCTTAATTAACTACCTAAATTAGTGAAAAATCAAGAATTGGGTAGTAACCTAGAGCTTTCGATAATTTGAGAATTTACCGTGAATTTGTAATGAAATCAAGTAAGAATCATACATTAATGATCCTTAGGCTTTGGGTGAGTGTTCCCATCAAGAATTAGTAGAATCTGAGCATGCGGGCCCGGGGTTGGATTTTGGAAATTCTTCAATAATGTTGAATTATTGAATAAATAGGATAACTTCCCTACTTTGAGCATGCATTGATGTCATTGTACCGTATTTGGCTAGTTGCGAGTCCTCGGGTGTAGAGTTTGGAGATTTGGGCGCATCCTTGGTCCAAGGGGTAGATTCGACATGAGGTAAGTCTCCTTTCTAACCTTGTAAAAGGGAATTGTCCCCATATGTGTTATATATATGTTGTGTGTAACTGTTTTGGGGGCTACGTTCGTACAACGTGATGAGAGTCCGTACGTGACGACTATCGTGTTATGTCGGGTAGTTTTAGGACTCACGAGCATGTCATTACGTGCCTTATGTGTATCATTATCCAAACTCTGACTTGCTCATTATCTTTGAACCAGTACGCTTATTATCTTTGAACTAGTATGCAAATAGTAGAGAGTTGCCTCTGAATTTCCAGTGAATTAATCCTTGTTACAAGTATAGCCTATACTGAGCTTATTGATAAATCTGATATATATATATATATATATATATATATATATATATATAT